>LPNX011101511.1:374578-393645 GCA_001517045.1 Pseudotsuga menziesii
AAAAAACGATGTTTTTTTTCCATTCTCTTTAACCACTTGAAGAAGGTACTCACATGAATGATTATCTAAGAGACATGATGACTGACAGGTAAAATGCATTTCATTATTCATTTGATTTCCTGAGTACTTATTTTTCCGCATTTGATGTTTTCAATGCTCTCACATATTTTTCATGCAGGATTAGTACTAACCTTTTATAGGTTTGAAGATGCTTAATGTTATACCAAAATCCTATCACCATCATGTGATAAGACCTTTGACATACCTACTTGCCCTGAATCCCATCCTCTGGAGTGAAGACTAAATGGTTTCTTATTAATTTATCCTACAAATTCCCAGCACCGCTTATCCTCCCTTATCCAGGAGCGGTACCCTTGTTCGAACCGCTTTTCATTGGTTTCCCACAAGCGGTGCCACCGCATATCACCCTTGGTCCATAGGCGGTTATTACCAGAACCACTATGTCATAGAAGGAGAAGTACGGTACCCTGGGTAAAAGGGAAAAAAGAGAATTTTCTCAAGGCTTCTAGATGTTAAGCTTCAAGATATCCCTTATCCCTACTACTATAAGTTGGTTGAGATCGAGATCCCTCATCCTAAAATCTTAGAGGCCACCTCACCCACCAATTTCTCAACCATCTTTATCCATTAAAGCCCTATATATATGAGCTCATAGCCATGGTTGAGGGGAGAACATGAAAGGTATTGTTATGCTATTGGACTAAATCTTGGTGCAAGATCATTTGGAGAGAGCATAGAGAGATAGAGTCAGAGCTTTTGGGGATGAAGAGCTGGTTTCATGGAGATGCATGTCAACACTAAGGCTTGGTTGTAAACTTCTTCATATTTCTAATGCAAGTTGATTTTTTGTCCCATATATATTGTTGATGTTTGATTTTAGATATATATTTCTAGATTCCTTAGTCACTAGAATAGATTAGTAGATCATATTTTGGTTGCTTTGATCTGTTTCATGTTGAACTCTTTTGTAGGTACACAGGTGAACTGTCAAAGCCTTGTATTCCAGATATCTACAACGTCTAGGGGGATTTATCAAACTATGTGATCTATTTGTTCTGGATCTGAACCATTCAGACCAGCGAAACACCTTGCTGCCCGCAGGAGGTGAAATATTCTGATCAACAAACTTGGTAACTCTGCTGGGGAGTAGTTGTATTCAGTCATTCTGATCGTCCTCAATCTGCAACTCTTGTTTGGATCCAGGCTCCATTTTCTTCAACTCTTTATAGTTAGATCTACTTTCTGATTTGTATTATTTGGGTTTGAAATTTCCAGATCTGTTCAGATATGAGTTATTTCAGTTTTTTATGCTATGTTACCATATTCAATTCGATAGTATTCACCTTGATCTAGTCTTTTTTTGATCTAATCCATTGTTCTCTTTTTGTTTTGGCCATCTACAAGGAACCGCAGCAATGCTTTGTGCGAGGAGCGATGCCACTGCCTAAACATAGTGGAAAGTAAATGGTGCCACCGCCTGTATCCGGTAAGCGAGGAGTGCTGCTGCTTTGGAAACGCTCTTATGACACCTACGAAGCATGGTACCAGGTAGGCATTAGTCCAAAACCCTTTTTCCTCATTTTTCTTTGTAAAAATTTGGAATTTTGATTGCTTTCAGTTCTGTTATCAGGCTTGTGTTATTGAATCTGATGTGTGTGGCTTGTTGCTTTGATGGTTTAAGATTGATTTTGAGTGGAATTTCAAAAATTAGTTTAGTCTTTTTTATTGTTCATCCGCTTCTTGCTTGTTGGTTGTGTTTAAAGAAGTGTTTCTTGTGTTCTGAAAGTTAGGGTGCTCATTGAACTATCTTTTCGTTGCATTTACTGAAACAAGAACATTAGATTAGCTTCTAGATTTCATTTCTTGTTTGCATAGTAATCTTCTTCTTCTTCCCTTCAAAAAAGAAAAAGTTTTGCTTGAGGTTAGGACATCATGTTTGAGGATTAGATTTGGGTTTTCTGATTGGATTCTTAAGCTTTTAGGACCTTTATGATCTTTCATCTCTCATGCATATAGGACTATCTCGATCAAAATAAAAAAATGGTAGTTTTAAGTTAGATTTTCTTATGTTTTTTAAAAATTTGAAAAGTTAGAGTGCATTGGCATATAGGTGTGCTTGGTGTTGTTCTTTTAGGAAAAGAGATTCTCACCCTTCCCATTTGCTTTCGGAAAGAAGAATCTAGTTTGTAGAAGTATTTTCCTGTCTTTTATTTGATGTTCATGACTGTGGATTGGAATTATTTTTTGGTTTTGAAATAGAAAGAAAAACACTCTCTTCCCTCCCGTAAGTAGGCATATTGAACGGTAAAGTGAACATTTGCACAAGCATACTGCATGGTTTTACTTTTCTGTCAGAAAGTTATGCATTCACCTAATTGTACAAGTTAAAATAAATGGTAGTTGTAGGTTAAAATTTATGTAGTAACTTGAGTGATAGGTTAAAGATGTGTTCAGGTGTCATAAAACATAGGAGCTGTCATTATTTGTCAGCATTACATTTCTGGACTCGCGCGGTTATTCCACGTACCGTCGGTATATCGAATAGCCTTTCACGTACCCTTGAGGTATATAGAAAGGTACTTCACATACTTGATTGTATATCGAAAGGCCCCTTGTGTATGGTTATGCATTAGACAACACTACTACCGATTCAAGCTCCCACATACCTTGATTATATCGAGATACCCGACTAGGGTACCTTATCTACCTGAGAAAAGCTCTTTGGCCATCTTGTTTGGAGCCATACACTGAAAAAAACATTCAGGGAGATTACTATGCACGTACCCTCGAGGTATATCGTGAGTGGCACCGGCTTGACAATTCTAGTGAGAGACCTGACTTTTGAACTCCTCCTATCATTTTAAGTCGGCTTGTTTTGACCTATAGTTTGAGTAGGGAAGTCTTTTGGTGTGTTTTTTCTATATTTTCAGACCCTAGGTTAGATAGGAACTGTACACACTGGCTGAGTTAAGACAGTCCAGGAGAGTATGGGGCTTGCCACCTGATTTTAATTCTGGTTTAGAAGGAAATTCAATGGAAGCTATCAACCAAGGAGTTGTTACCACCTCCCAAGTAGAAGATCATGTGGTGGCGGAAAGTGGAGTACCATATTCTTCACACTCGCCTCCCTTGGTCCAACAGCCTTCCCATGAGGATTCATCGCTCCATCTTCCCGTGGAAGATCATGTTGATGATACCCATCTGGACTTTGGTCCTAATGCTCCTTTTTGGGAGACACCTATCAGATAGGCCATTGCCTCATTTGGCACCCATGTAAGTTCTCTTGAAAGTGAAGAAGAATGCAGGCAATGCCGTGCTGCTATCCTCCGTGCACAGGAGGTAGAAAAGTAGATTGATAACCCATTAGGCCCTTCACCAGTTCGTTCCACATTCCTTCCTGTGGGATATTGTTCACTAGCTGATTCTATGAGACCCATTCAACCGATTATAGATCGTCCATTAATAACCCACAGCCCAGGTCAAATTTCCACCCCTCTCACCTCTTATGTTATGTCTGATCCAAATCCACCCAGATCTTTTGCATCTGGGGCCCAACCTTCAATTCCTGTGTCTTCATTACCTTTGAATGCCAGGGGCCAACCCCCTAAACGACCTACATTATTTGATCCCAGAGTTGTACCTAGTCAAGAGCAGAACTCTAACATAGAAACATCTACATTTTTTGTCCCTCCCACCCACACTAATGCGGTAAATCCCCCATCTAGTTTAGGTCAGCCCTTGGGGGCACAACCTGTTGCCATTCGGTCTTTTAGTTGTTATGGTTATCAAATACCTTTAGGTAATCATCCATCTAATCCTAGTGGAATTCCATTCCATAGCAACACTTTTACGCCATGGGGTCAACCCAACTGGTCTTACATGCAATCCATGGGAGGGATACCCATACATACTGCGGGAGGTGCGGGAGGACTTCCTTATGGAGGTCCTCCCCCTGGGGGACCTAATAGTCCTGGAGGGCTTGGCGGCCCTCCTCATGGTCCTGGAGGTCATAGTGGTCCTAGGGGACCTAGTGAATTTCCTCCTTATGGATCTGGAGGGTCTGGTGGCTCTCCACCTAGTGGTTCCGGTGGCTTTGGAGGTATTCCACCTCTTGGAGGTTCCGGAGGGTTTGACGGTCCACCTCCTAGTGGCCCCGGTGGTCCTAGTGGTCCCAGTGGTCCTGGCGGTCCTGGTGGCTCTGGCAGTCCTCCGCCTAGAGAACCGATGGTCCTAGTGGTCCTAATTCCTGAAATCAACCCCACATGGGAGGATTTCTTAGTAGTTCTTCCTCATAGCAACCTGCTTTTCAGTCAACCTATGGCCCTACTAGTAATTTCATGCCATATCAATATTACCAGTATGTGTAGCCCAATAGATAGTTACCTTTCCTTGTAACTTTGGACTTGCCTGATTTATCCAAGTTGATTAATGATCCCATTCAACACAATCCCGTGTGGCCTCCCATTCCAGTAAAGTTACCATCGGACATTCCAAAAGTTGATGGGAAGTAGGGTGAAGATCCGCGAAACCATGTTATGAATTTTCATTTGTGGTGTTCCTTGAAATCCCTCATGGATGATTCCATTCAGTTATGACTCTTTCAACGAACTTTGACTGGTATGACCACGAAGTGGTATATTAAAATCTCACAACATTCGTTTGTGGATTTTGGCTCGTTGGCAACTGTATTTCTTACGCACTTTCAGGTCCCTATTCATTATGAAATAGGCACTGATATTTTAACTTCTCTGTGACATAACACCTCTACCCACATTTCTGACCATATTCATGAGTGGAGAAGGCGGAGAAGACTTATTAAGGCCCCTATTCCGAATCAGTTGTTAGCTGAATGGTTCACTAAGCCTTTGTTGCCTCCTATTGCCCGAGATGTGGCCATGGGAAATGCCATTATTGAAGAGCAGGCTATTAGTCAGGATCAGTACCTAGACTTAGTTTATTTCTAGTCTGGGACTCCTTATGACCTGATTCCTCAAGCTCCTTGCCCCAGCACTGACCTTGCCAAGACATCAGCATAAGTACCTATTAACGAGATTGTTGGTTCAATCCAGTCCCCATCCACAACGAAACCTTCCAAGAAAACCCAAACTATTATTCCTTCGACTCCCAAGGTTTATGTCAAGGTCAATTCTATTCAAAGCACTAAAACCTCAGGTAATAAAAAAAAGGTAAAAATCGAAATAAAAAACCTGGAAACTAGCAAGAGGCCCCACAATTAACCCATAATGACAACAACACAGGGAAAAGGAAGGCTAAATACTCTTGTCTGTTATGTGGTGGTGACCACTTCTCCAAGGAGTGTCCCCGTCGGGATGAAATCTCCCAGTTTTTGAAGTCTAATCCCGCACCTGCAGTACTTACGGATCCTTTCCCCTCTCAACAACAGCTGGTAGACCACATGTCGAACTAGGGTAGCTCTAGTTAATCAGAGGAAATTCATATGATGTCCTCAGATACCATCCATCTGCAAACTCGAAGCTAGAATTATGATAAACCCACAGATAAGTAAGAAGATGAATCTTCTTAAGGGAAAGCTCCCTCCACTAGTTCTCCAGATTCCTCGTCTACTGTTCCCTTGTCTATCGAGAAGCCTACTCTCGACATGATTTTGCACCCACCAAAGAGTACTCTTCGGAAGGCTGTCTTTATTCTGAATTCCCGAGCTGCTCAATTCTATAATGTGGTTGAAGATCTTACTTAGGGACCTTGTGCGATGTCTACCCTAGAAGTACTCCAAATTTTCCCTACACAGCGCAAGAACTTGTTGATTGCATTAGGAGCTATAGACCTGGATAACACTAACTTGATTCAATTCAATGTTGAGAACTATAAACCTAGATTACCGCATAAACTTGCTTTTTCAGATCATTATGAAAGTAGTGGGAAAGAAAGTCTTTTGAACAGTACTATATGAAGGAGCTTCGACCTTAGTGTTATCTCTGACTTGTTGGAAATATCTTGGCTCTGTCGAGCTTGTTACATCACCTACGACCCTTAAATCCTTTGATGGATGGGGTTTCCAACCCCATGGCCTCATATCAGCCCTTGTGGTCGAGCTGGGGGGAAAAACCATTTCCATCCAATTAGAAGTGGTATATGCCCCTTCAGATTATAACCTCCTTTTAGAAAGGAATTGGTTCTATGCCATGAATGTTTTTGCTTCAACAGTATTTTGAATGGTCCAATTCTCGCATCTTAGGAGAATTGTTACTATTAACCAGCTTGATTTCTGTATGCCGGATGTTACTACCTCCACAACCAATAACATCCCCATGTTAGGTCAGTCCCCTCCTCCTTACCAGTCGATTGGGGTAGGTATTCTGAAGGATTCATCCCTTATGGGGATTTTTCCCTCTACTCCTCCTAGCACGGATACCGCAATAGTACATATGATTGCTTCATTTGATGTTGAGCCCCCAGGCACAAATGTTTTTGAGTCCACCTCGTTGAGTTCACACGAAGCTATGTATGACACCATTAAAACTTGCTCTGATGATCACACTAATGACATTCATTTAGTGGCTTCAGATCCTTACCATTTACAGTACTGGTTAGAACCTTCTCTTCCAGTTCTAGACTACCTATCCATGAATTTTCCTTCCAACAAGTCCCTTATAGAGGTCATGAACACATATGAGCCCATTTGGGAGGATCACCATCACAGATCCATGTTCCTTCCCAATACCTGTTCGGGCAGCTATGATTTTGCATCCTTGTTTCCTACTGATATTGTCAACGTTCTACAAAGTCCTATATTGTTGCAAGATACAGATTCTAAAGGAAACCTTTGCAACATTACTCAAATGAACCCAATTGACATATCAGCCAAGCCTGATGTTATTGAGTATGTTTATGTTGGGTAGAACTGCTCCACAAATGAATTTGAAGCATATAAGGCACTTTTTAAGGAATTCCATGATATTTTTGCCTGGTCCTATGAAGAGATGCCGGGGATCGACCCTTCCATTGTGGTCCACGAGATTAAAAATTATCCCATGGATAAACCTGTCAGGCAGAAACTTAGGCAAGTCCATCCTAGGAAGGCCACAGCTATTAAAGCTGAGATTGAGAAGATTTTGAAAGTTGGTTTTATTTATCCCATACTTCTGATGAAATGGGTATCGAACATTGTCCCTGCCAATAAAAATTAAGGCACCGTTAGAGTCTGTATCGACTTTAAGGATTTAAATAAATCTTGTCCCAAAGACAACTTTCCTACCCTGCACATCGATCAGATTACAGGCAACTGTGCTGGAAGTGTCATCTTTTCATTCATGGATGGCTTCTCTGGCTATAATCAGATTGAGATATTTCCCGTCGATCAGAATAATACTACATTCATATGCCCATGGGGAACCTTTGCATATAAGAAGTTACCTTTCGGATTAAAAAATGCTGGCGCCACGTTCCAGCATGCGATGTCCTATGCGTTTCATGAAATTAAATGTATTGTTGAACCGTACCTTGACGACCTCCTTGCTCATTCACAGCAATGGGAGTACCATCCTGATCATCTTAGAGACATATTCCTGAGATGTCATCATTATAATATACGGCTCAATCCACATAAATGTGTTTTTTGCGTTGAGACGGGACGTCTACTTGGATTTGTGGTATCCAAAGATGGCATCTGGATCGATCCTTTGAAGATTGCCACCATCATTAATCTACCAGCCCCAACCACCATCCTTGAACTCTAAAGTTTGCAGGGGAAGGAAAACTTTCTCTGCCGTTTCGTGTGAAATTTCACTGAGAAAATGCACGGTTATATGTGTCTCCTCAAGAAGAACACTCCATCCTTCTAGGATGACTAGACCCAATGCACCTTTGATAGTCTTAAGCATGCTCTAACTCATTCACCTGTGATACACCCCCCGGACTATTCATAGGATTTTCTCTTGTATATTGCTGCCTCTGCTACTACCATTGCCATGGTTTTAGTGCAGGACAATCTCCACGGTTAGGAGCATGTGATTTATTATGCTAGTAAGAATCTTATTGATTTTGAAACCCGTTATTCACATGTGGAGAAGCTAGCTTTGGCCATGGTCATTACTATGCAAAAAATTTCGTCACTACATTCTACTTCGCACTAGCACTGTATTGGCAAACCAGAACCCGATGTACTACATTCTGACTCATCAGGTACTCGGGGGCAAGTACTCTCATTGGATCGTCGTCCTTCAAGAGTTTGATATTGAGTTTGCCAAAGCTACATCAAATAAATACTTGGTTTTTTTCGAGCTTATATGTGACCTTTCCTGTGCTACCATGGAATCTGAGCCCAGTGATTCATTTCAGGATGAATTCCTATTCCTAATTAGCACTACTGATCCTTGGTATGGAGATTTGTTAATTTATCTCCAGACCTAGTGTTTTCAGCTACATCTATCTCATGATGATCGTCACCACATTCGTCACCACGCAAAATACTACCTTATCTTGCATGATACCTTGTATAGACATGGGATTGAATCCATTCTCTGGCGATGCCTCACTCATGAGGAGGATGAACACGTGCTAAATGATTGCCACTCTGGAGCATGTGGAAGTCATTTATCTGGGATGGCTACAACCCAGAAAATCCTTTGCGCTAGCTATTTTTGGCCTTCTGTCTTTAAAGACTGTCATGAGGCTGTTAAGAAATGCCCACCATGCCAACATTTTTATCCCAAAAAGTGCACCCATCCTACTCCGCTTCACCCCGTCATTGCTGTTGGCCCTTTTTCCAAATGGGGGATTGAATTCATGCATTGTAAACCTACCTCAGCCGGGGGGCATGGTTACATCATCATAGCCATGGATTATTTTACAAAATGGGATGAGGCCATGCCTACATATGCAGAAGATGGTAATAATGCGCTCTCTTCTTGTTCAATCATATCATAGCTAGATTTTGGAGTTCCGCAGTCCATTGTCACTGATCACGGATCCCATTTCTGTAATCAAATGATGGAGGAATTGAGTGCCAAGATAGGTTTTTTCCATGAAAACTCTACGCCGTATTATACCCAAGCTAATGGTCAGGCAGAGGCCATTAACAAGGTTATGAAAACTATGCTTCGTCGGATGGTTGGAGATCATAAATCCAATTGGCATCTCATTCTTTTTTCCACTCTTTGGGCTTATTGGACTTCCATGAAAACATCTACTAGTTTCATGCCATTCCAACTTGTCTATGGACTTGAAGCTGTCTTGCCTATCCAATGTCAGATTCCATCTTTAAAACTTCCCATCAAACTTATCCTAGACACTTCCGCAGAGGAAGCAATATTCTTGTACTTGAATAACCTTGATGAGACTCATAGAGATGCTTCCTTGGCTAATGAGGCACATAAGAAAAGCATCAAGGTGCAGTACGATAAATCCGTCCAGCCTCATGTTTTCAATGAGGGTGACCTAGTTTTGACTTATGACCAGAGATATGACAAGCTAGGAAAGGGTAAGTTCGAGTCTATGTTGTATGGACCTTTCATTATTTCCAAGGTGTTAGAGGAAGGAGCCTATGAGTTGGTATATTATGATGGAATCCCTTTGGGGCAACCTCACAATGGGTTGTACCTGAAAAGGTACTATGCCTAGGTCTTCTTGGATGGTATCTTATATATATGTATATTGATTGACTTTTAGTGTGTTTTCGGTATTTTCAAGATGGTTTTGAGTTTTGGTGCCCGCATCTATTTATACCATGTTTTGGTTATGTAGATGGCTTTCTAGGGCTTCGCTGATGGTGCTTGCCACCACACCTTGAATCTAGCCTCAGCTGCTTGGGTTCTCTATTCCCCAGCTGAATATTTGGTCAGTTCAAGAGCGGTTTGCTTAGGTCCCGCTACTAATAACATCGCTGAGTATGAAGTGGTCATCGGTCTTCTGACTGAAGCTGCCTCCCAGGATGTCTGTGATCTAGTAGTTTTGATGGACTCTCAGCTCATGGTTTTTCATTTAAACAATGTCTACACCATTGGGAACCCGATGCTCCTCTGCCTCTTTCAGAGGGTACGTTTGTTAGAAATATCATTTGGAACCATTACATATCGGCATATCCCTAGGGAACATAATGTAGTTGCTGATTCATTGGCTAATTACATCCAAGATTGGCATATTTTCCATTCATGAAGTTAATCAAACATGGTACATTGTAAATAAACATTTAAAGACACATAGAACTCATAGAAAATGCATTCATCCATTTGAAACGTATAAACATCATTGAAATCCTACGTGCTTCAGATGAGGTCTCGGGACCTATTTTTTGTAACATTTTTTGTATATATATATACGAAAAATGTTACAAAAAATAGGTCCCGAGACCTCATCTGAAGCACGTAGGATTTAAGGAAAAATCATCATACAAAATCCTAAAGCTATCAGCTTTCAGTATACATGTCTCATCCACTAGTGGTGCTCATGATAGCACATCACTGATCAAGCCATTCTGCATAGTAGCCTGCTAAATCGGCCTGGTACTCTCACCGTAGATCTTTGATATCTAGTTGGGAGATCATCTATTTCAGCATCTAGGATGTCCAGAGTCAACCTCTCAAGGTTCTCCTCTAGCTCCTTAGTGATATCATCACCCTGTGGCATGAAACGAGCTCTGGCTCGCCTATCTAATGGAGATTCTCCTCCTGGCCTTGCCGCTCCAACGTCTGCATGAAGAAAAATAGGTCTCGTCACTTATCATAAAAAATATAAAACATTAAAAACATTAAAAACATTTTTTCATCTTTAGGATTTCTTGTTTCTTACCAATGACTCCCCATGGCCCTCCAAGTGGGAGTGGTAGGTCAGGATCACCTATAAAATCTGTGCCCGCATAGGCATAGTCCTTGACCATGAGCATCTGATCCTGTAGCCATCTAAAGAATGCGTCATCAAACTTCACTCTACCCCTACCCGCTCCTGTGCGATCCATGATCTAGACCCACCTCAACATGTAGGGGTCCCATGCTCTCAGACTTTGAAAAGTCACCTAGGGCCTCATCTGGGGGACCCACTCAAAAAAGAAACAAGCTAAGATGGAACCAAATCTGAATTGCTTTAGCTCTCTCTACCGACATTTAGTCAGCTGATCCTTGAATATTGGAAGCAATGCTTCTTCCCAGTTGAACACCGTAGGTGCCATTTCCTCTAGGGCATACAACATATGTGCCCTGGAAGCTTGATGTAAACCATGGCTCCCTGCCACCCTCTACATGGTGAATAGAACAATCCGTAGGGCCCTGTCTGTCACTACCTTGATGGGGATTTTCTTCCCCAATGTGCCTGTACTTGGTGCATAGTGTTGATCTATGAGCTCTCTAGTGGTAATGTCCCCACCACGAGAACCTGTCAGTGGGATAGGGGCACCCCGTCTCGATAGGCTAGTCAAGAAGTAGATGTCCTCTACCTCCATTGTAAGTATATGTGCCCCCACCTTGAAATACTAATCTTCTGGATTCCACATTCTCAGTATGTGTTCCAGTAGTCTCTCATGGGACACCATGCTTAGTGTCCGAAATAACTTTAGAAGTCCATAGTTCTGGAGTGTGGCAACACAAACCAAATTCCTTTCAGCAGCAACATCCTCGTCATCATGTGTTCTTTCCTTCCATATCACCATATTTTGGAAGCCCAGTCCTACCAAATTAAAAATGGTATACATCAATATCATCCTTGAATCATTACAAATCAAAAGAACAAGTTAATTTTGTATATATCAATGATTTAATTTCTCCATGGCCGGCATCGCATGTGCCCCGTTGGATACAGGCGTTGGCACAGCCTGTCCACCTTGTTCTTGGTGTGGTTCTCAGGTGGTACCACCTATCCCGCAAGGGGTAGCCGTGGTGCCTGCAAATAGGATTTTAGGGCTTGCCAATCCTTTGAGTCTTTCAAAAGAATGCATTGTCCACTATCAGATTGTGTATCTATCTTGTCTACTCATGCTACCAAGTCATTTTGTCCTGCCGCCCGATGTTCAAAGTGAATCTAAAGAAGTCTTACCTCTGCAGTATACATAGCCTTTGTGTCAATATATTTAAGTTAGTCATGTGGTTACTACATTCACATCATTCTAGAACTATGTTCCAAGTTTCATGTCATTGATGTGGGACTCATCATGGCCCTCCTTCGACGAGACTATTCCCATTGACATCAGCTCATCATTCGGGGAATAGCCTTAGAAACAACATTTAGTACCTTGAGATCTGTATGCCTTAATGACATATTCTCTTTCTCTCGACATAGGTTCACATCATTGACCTTTGATCGATAGAATCGACTGGGTTTTCAACATCAGGACATCTACTCGCACTCAGTAGATTGTACTAGAGTACCTTGGAAATCATTGATATTAATGGTGATCTCCCTTGCACTTGTTAATGGTTCACATCATTGGCCAGTAATCAAGTGGTTTCTACCATGTTCGAATTCAAATCATTGTAATCACATGGATAGAATCATACTTTACGGAAGATGAGACAAAGACCCTGGGTATTTGTTTAAAAGCGCTCATTGCTTTTTCCCCAGGTTGTGATGGAGTTTTGTATATCTAGCATGGATCCACATTTGTATGTTCATGGCTATGCTCAAATTTGCATATGTATGCCATAGATCTACGTTGTATGTCTGGTATCTATGTCCAAGTTTCAGTCCTCTATCACATGGATCTACGTTGTATTCTAGTAGCCATGCTTTTTTATTCCACTCATGCTTCTGCCTTGTATTGATCTACAGCTATGAGTTTGGTTACTTGTGTCTATGAGTCAACATACTAATGTCCTACAGATGCCTAATTGACGACATGCTCTGATTAAGCCAACATTTCATCTCCTTGCAATGACTTGTTCTCAAATCTCTTGTTTATCTTGTCACTCTAAGACACATGCTTTCGGGGGCATCTTGTTATACCAAAATCCTATCACCATCATGTGATAAGACCTTTGACATACCTACTTGCCCTGAATCTCAGCCTCTGGAGTGAAGACTAAATGGTTTCTTATCAGTCTATCCTACAAATTCCCAGCACCGCTTATCCTACCTTATCTAGAAGCGGTACCCTTGTTCACACTGCTTTTCATCGGTTTCCCACAAGTGGTGCCACCGTCTGTCACCCTTGGTCCATAGGTGGTTATTACCAGAATCGCTCTGTCATAGAAGGAGAAGCATGGTACCATGGGTAAAAGGGGAAAAAGAGAAGTTTTTTTATGCTTCTAGATAATAAGCTTCAAGATATCCCTTATCCCTACTACTATGGGTTGGATGAGATCAAGATCCCTCATCCTAGGATCTTAGAGGCCACCTCACCCACTAATTTCTCAACCATCTCTATCCATTAAAGCCCTATATATATGATCTCATAGCCATGGTTGAGAGGAGAACATGGAAGGTATTGTTATGCTATTGGACTGAATCTTGGCCCAAGATCATTTGGAGAGAGCATAGAGAGATAGAGTCGGAGATTTTGGGGATGAAGAGCTAGTTTCATGAAGATGCATGTCAACACTAAGGCTTGGTTGTAAACTTCTTCATATTTCTAATGCAAGTTGATTTTCTGTCCCATATATATCGTTGATGTTTGATTTCAGATATATATTGCTAGATTCCTTAGTCACTAGCATAGATTAGTAGATCATATTCTAGTTGCTTTGATTTGTTTCATGTTTAAATCTTTTGCAGGTACACGAGTGAACTGTCAAAGCCTTGTATTCCAGATATCTACAACATCTAGGGGAGTTATCAACCTCTGTGATCTATTTGTTCTGGATCTGAACCATTCAGACCAGCGGAACACCTTTCTATCTGCATGAGGTGAAATATTCTGATCAACACTAAACTTTCATGCTGAAGTGATCTTTGAGAATCACAAAGATTTTCAAAAAAACATGCTTTATTGAAATCTTTAAGGAGCTATAATTTTCATCACACATGTCATGACATTTGGCACTTCACAACAACCTTTCAGAAACCATTTGTGTCATGACATCATTATTTACCCTTCTTTTTCAAAGCTTATCAGTCATCCATGTTGGAGTGTTAGAATAATCAACCCATAGTTAGCTACCTTAGACATAAATTAATCCATTTTTGTCTTATTTGCCTAGTTTCCAATATCCCACTCTATGCAAGTTGTCTTCCCCATGTCCTAGAAGTCAAACTTGGTAAAACTGAGTCATGGAGCACTTGGGAAACCTCCTGGAACCGATGTTTAGCATGTCTGCTTTATTCTAGATCCTCCCTAGCACATATCTGGTTTTTCTGCTAAGTTGCCTTCTTTATTGAGATTTATGGAAAAAGGGAAAGTAAGACTAGGTGTAGTTGACTTGTTTTTTTCCCTCATCATCCTCCATTCTTTTCTCCTAATAAATGTTGAAATATTGTAACTTCAAAGAATATTCTATATGTATTTATTTGTGGCCCCCGATGGTCCTACTGGGAGAACCACTTGTATTAATTTGTACCCCGATGCTCCTAATCAGAAGAACTAATAAGAGTCATGAGGCAGTCCCCTCTAATTGTAAAGGTGGTTCATTAGCACCCTAGTGTGGTTACTTAAGCCTACATGTGTAACTTGAGCCTACATGATTAACTCGAGCCTACATGACAGATGAGTTAATTTAAGTGCATAGATGAATATAAATAGAGGTGTAGTGCTTCTCATTTAGGACACACACTCTCACTTGTGTAATGCATTAGTGGAGAAGAGAAGTAGTTGGAGAAGGAGGAGGATCAGGCTTTGATCTCCTTGCTATTTTTAGATTTTATCTTTTTGGGGCATCTATATTGAGGAAGATTTTATTGGTTTTTTCCCTTTAGGGTTTTCCCAGGATAAATCTTTGTGTTCCTTTTGTATGGTTTTGCTTGTCTATCTTTCAATGATCCTGTTTATATGCTTTTGTTATGAAAAATGAAATGAAATACTGATGTCTTAGCTAAGCATATGAAAATTTTAACATGGTATCAGAGCCACCCTGAAAAAAAGACATTATGCAGCTAAAGAATATAGGGCTTCTTACTTTTTGGTTCTCTCTCCATAATTGATCAGCAAAAGAAGGCTAGGCTAACTCTCCATTGAAGGGCACTTCTTTTTGTCGAAGCAGAATTCGATTTCGAGCATTTTCAGTTTTTCGTATGGGAAATCAGGGCTTCTTGCAGAAGAAGAATTTTTGAGTGAGCCTAGCATAAGATTTCTCTCCTCATCAAAATCAAAGTTTAGAGACCTGGATCAATATTTTTGGTTGGGTGAAACTCCGGGAAAGTCAGACCCTAGTTTGACCCGGAGCTAGAAAAACCCTAAATACTAAACCTGCTAAGGTTTGGTATATTCGCTATATCCCAATATTGGCGAAGGTCCAGGAGATAAAAATTTCAAAGACCGAATATAACATCCTGATGAACACTGTGTCCAAAATTCAGCCTTATATTCTCTATATTCTAGGCGATATGATCCCTACAAGTTAGGGTTCCAGCCTCTTCCAGAATTCATCCCTAAACAGGACACCTAGGGAAAATTGCTATAGCTTGGGCTACAGAATTCCAAATGGAATTCCTAAAGATTTTCCAAAAACAGAACGCACTTTACTTTCTATGGTCTGAATTTTAGAATCTGAAGATGAACCAGTGACACGTGGCATGCTGTACAACTTCACTATTATGAACAGTCCTGTAACAGGTTACCTTGGGAAAATGATCGTACATCCAAATTGGTGAAACCAAATCTAATGAAACCTATGGTGTTGGATCATGGAAATGTGAGGTTACCTCTGTGTGAAAATTCAGACACAGAGGAGTAGTAATTTCAGAGATATCACAGAAACAGTAACAGGAATTTATGCAGAAGAAATTGGAAAACTAGGGCTTCCTGTTCTAGGAGCTTCCCTCCACTGTTTTCAGAAAAGGAGTACATTGGACAGATCCATTTGAAGAGATATATCTTTCTATCCAATCAGATCTGAAATATTCCAAGTTTTTAAAATTAGGGTTTCTCTGAGAAACCCTAGATCAGCTAGCTCCGGAAGCAGGACGAACATCTCAAATCGGTAAGATCTAATCTTTTGCTATTTGCATTTGAGGTTCTCATTTCAAAGTGATCTATCACATCAGATTGATGATAAGCTTGGTGAAGTTGAAAACTTCCAAGCATGAAAGTATTTGATCTCTCCGAAGAAAATGAATTGGACACCTACATGAGTAGAGAGGTTCCAGTTCTAGAGGGAGATGAGCCTCAAAGCCTTACACAAGAAGAACTTGATCAAGGCCAAGAAGATCAATGTTGATTCAATCATGGATCAACTTGTACCAAAAGTGTCTTCCCTAAAGACACCGAAGATGTTTGATTTCTTGATCAAGCTAGTTGAAGATAAGAACATAATTCAGAAGATGGATTTGAGAAAACAATTGAAGAATGTGAAGATCCAGAATGCAGAAGTGGTGATAGCCACCTTGAATGGCCTCCCATGATCATGGGATTCATTCATGAGAGGAATGTGTGCCAGAATAAAGTTATTACTTTCAGTTGAATTTGGGAAGAAGAAGAATCTCATCTCATAAGAAGAGAAGAAGAAAGATGGGAGCAAATTGAAGATCAATCTATCACCATTCAAAGAAGATCCCTCAAGCGATGAGGAATATGAAGAACTCAATTCTTGACGAACCTCTTATCCATATTATCATTTGGATAAGAAATGATGATAAAGCAGAATGATCAAGATGGAGTCTACCCATGAAACAAATAAAATATAAGTATTCAATTGTCATTTCATGATATTGTTTTACATTTGATTATATTCAGTTGATGTGTTATGCATGATAGATTGTTTGCATTAATGACTATATACTACTAATATGCATGTGATGGGTAAGTAGCTCATGGTGCTATACAACTCTCCATTGCTACTTATCAAACCTCTTTGCTGACATATTGGATTAGTCTAGAAAGTTTCTGTGAGATATGGATGAATGTTGTATTGGCTAAATAGTTGCGTGATGCATAAGAATTTGTCGTTATGCATATGATTTATGAAATAGTTCTAACCATGCAACTGGTGCATTTGAATTGCAAGAAAGGTCCTGTACAACCTCCTACAAGAAAAGAAGGATGAGACTTGTTCCAAAGAACAAGTGATGACAATTCAATAAACATGAATCTGAAGCTCCGAGGGTCAGAGACACCATGACAGAAGAAATAGCTTCAAAGAGCGGTAGATCCACCTCAAAGGATGAAGACTACTATTACAGAGAGAAATTCCTATGGCTTGGGGTACCACAACAGACAGCTAGACTCCATAAATCAATCTTTCCCAATATGCAATAGAAATAAAAACATCTAACACTAAAGGATTGAACCTCGTACCTTATTCCGGACGGTTGAAGTAGATCCCCATTGAGCTTTCCAATCTTCAGCTTGAATTGTTATAGCACGTCCTCGACAACAAGTAAACAATACAAGCATACTATATTTCATGGTGTTAGATCTATTCTAGCATATATAATCAATAATGTAAAAGCATTTGACATATTCCAATGGATACAATATTCATTCAAATACACATTACTGGACAGGAAAAGATATTTCTATTAATATGAATCAGAGATTACAAGTGACAACCTATGACGGCACATCTACGAACTGGAGAAAATGAATCCCCCACTTGGGCCTCCACCACCTAAATCCTCCATCACTTCAATAGCAAGCTTACTAGAAAAAGGCAAGCTTGGGAAGAACACAACAGTGCTCCAAGGGACAAAGGGATGCAGACTCAAGCATAAATTCTGGCAACAATGGACTATAGTTTCGTTACTCTCAATTCTCTCTTATGCTTTCAATGCCTCAATGGGTTCCTTATATAGATTTTCAAATGGATACTGAAAGGTCAAATCCGTGCGATCTCAAGGCATATGGAAGGCCAGGAGTCATATGAGTCAGATCCAATTCAAGGAATGCTCCAAAAGGTTTTGGATTATGTACACATCCCGATGTATGTGACTATAGAGGGAATATCCACTTATGTACGTAGTTATCGGGGAAAAGGCCATGTATATCATTTTTCTTATGTTTTTAGGGATGGTCAAGGATACATCAAAAGACAAAAAGTGGTCCATAAGGTCTAATGAGTCTGCAGCGGGATAGGGGAAGGCCATACCATGTGTAATTCACCTAGTGTGGTGAAATCCGCTATAACAGATGCCCCCTAATGTATGAGATCAGAGGGGTCATACGATGGCCGAAATACATTATAAGTCCATCCCAGAAGTGAAGTGATGAAGGTACCCAAATGGAAGACCAGCCACCCAATCAGCATAGTACAATAATACAACTTTGCATATAACTGCAAATACATATAGCAGTCCCGGATACATAAGAGTATAATGGCCATGAATAGGCATGAAACATGATAACACATATGTGGTCATCACCATGTACAATATACATAGATCAGAATCTCCATGATGAAGATATACAAAGGACCATGATCTCCACAAATGCTGAAGATATATAACAGATCAAGATCTCCATAGTGGCTGGAAATGTCTGACATATACTGGAACAAGTCACGAGAACTGAAATCTCATGAACACTGGCATGATCAAGGAGGTAGCATATAGTGGATGCCACCAATATGGAAGGTCTTCTACACACACCGCTACGAGTACATGTCCTACTATGTGAATAGAGGTGTCAAGGTCGAACATAGTAGTCCATTGTCTGATTACCGACCATTGATGTATACCGTTAACAGACGCGAGATGACCCACCAATAATGAAAATGGGAATCAAGGTACTAGAGTGAAAACTAACAAGTGTGAATAAATGTGTTGAGGTTGAACACTTGAGAGAATCCATCGATCAGGAGACATTGATGTATTCCCAAAACTGTCGATGGCAAGAGAACCTGCCACTGATGACTGCAAGTCTCAAGGCACTCAAAATGACTCTAGACTCCANCGGTATAAAGCTCAATAAGACAGGCAAAGCTCATGATAATGCATCCACAACTTGATACAAGGGAGTCCGGGGGGTCACGGCCAGCATAAGATCAAGAGGAGTA
>LPNX011101511.1:393741-474315 GCA_001517045.1 Pseudotsuga menziesii
GAATGAGGGCATTAGGGCATCCCCCATCATCCAACACGAGGTACTCAGCAAGGCTGTATAATGTGGAAGGACTCGATCATAAGGTGCATGAACCAGTAACTGTNAACCAAATGAAAATAAGACACTAACTAGGGTACCCATGTAAGGTGAGGCTCTACCACTCATATCATGTCACTTCTATAGCAGCAAGAAGGTTTTGTGACATAATAGAGTGGGTTCGTACCTAAGGATATAGTGACATGGTCATAAGGTTATGCAAAATGCAAACATTGGTGAACCTAACCTATATGCCAGTATAGACGTTATACCTGAGATCAGTACGAACGGGTCAATCCAAAGGATGAAATGGCACTGAAAATGGTCTTCTACATCACAAATTAGGTCAGAAACGGTCCAAAATGGTTAGAAACGGTCAAAACTATAGGAAAGGGGGTAAAAATTTGGCCGACATGTAAAGTCAATATAATTGAGGAATGGCTGACTCAGGTTTCAACTTCCTTCGAACAAGAGCATAACGACATATGGTGACTGAATGAAGGCAGCATAGACTCGATATACAAACTGGGACATCTCTATGATGCAAGAGGCATCAATAGAGGCTCCATAGGGACTGGAAGCGTAACCAGTCGGTGGAGATAAAACTCAAATAAATGAGTACAGCTCCTAAAGTCAAACTATAACCCAACCAATGGATGTGATATACAGTGCTCTGTTCGAAGGCGACACGACTCGACAGCTGCCAAATATAATANAAATTTTTTTTATAAATAGTAAAAAATAGAAATCATTTGAAACTTTTACCCATTGGAGCTCTGATTTTCAACTACAAATTCTAGGAGATCCAGCCGGTGGAATTCACAACCGTCTCTTCCAAGTATTTGCTCATGTTCTCTGCTTGCATTTCAATACAATTTTTACAAGTTTTCATGGTCAAATGAGTTTTTAAAGGCCAATCTTACATGAGCGCTGCATCCCACGCGGGTATCGAGGCTTTTTCTGCGTATAGGACTGGCTATACGTGGAAAAGGGGCTAGAAACCGCGTACATATGCGGCTGTTTGCAAAACAACCACGTATGACACCGCGCAAAAGGATTTACATGAATCTAATGGACATTTTGGTCAATTTCTCATGCAGGATGGTGCTAGAGTGGCGAGAACGCGAGCATGGTGATGTAGAGGAAGCAGTAAGGGCTGACAGAATGGCTCAAGAAGCTCTAAGAAGATGCGGACTCTACAAATTTTGGTGCCTAGGTGGCTTGAGGGCCAAACTAGGACTACTACAGATGTTGGTAGACTATTGGGATCCAGACTTAGAGTCCTTCCAGATAGACGGCATGTCCCTCACCATTGAGGTGGAGGATATTTACTTTATCACAGGTCTATCTAGACGAGGTGAGATGGTGAACCTTCGTGCCTGAGGAGGGCCAGGTCATGGGCTTACTATCGATGAGTACACAGCTGTGTACTGCTACCCAGAGACACAGAAGGTGGGGAGCCAAGTTCCCACCAACGCTATACAGGTGCTGGGCCTAAAGGCCATACTACTAACACTGGGCAGGATAACAGGCTTGGAATCACTCCATCAGGCCTCTCGGCCACTGATGTTCTATGCGGTGGAGTGTATGACACCGACCATCTATGACTGGAGCACTTCACTGCTGAGCAACATGAAACATCAGCTCAGTGAGTGCAAGGCAGGTAGGATACGGAACTTCAGGTTCATCAGCATCTTGATCATGTTTTTCTTTGAGCGTGTTCCAAGATTGAGCCCTAGAGTGGATGTTCCTCTCCATGGGGTTTGAGATCCGGCCCAATGACGTTGGGCAGACGCGATGCGCAGACTGGGGGGTGGTAGGGTGGCCAAACCTTATCCAGCTGACTTTTTTCCATGGTGGCGATGAAAGATTGTTGCCATAGAGGACTACCCTTATGCAGGGATAGATTTTCGGGGAGATTTGAACATGCCATTACCACCAGGATCAACATATGGAGACATAGGTAACGAATCTCGACCCTTACTCTTTTTTTAATTTTTTTTTGAATTATTTAATTTTTTTTTGTGTTTTCTTGATTAATGGAATAAAAAAGACATGGTTTTGGGTGGCAATACATAATGACATCTACCATTGATGTGCAGATGTGGGACCACGATGACCAGAGGGTTTCCCACGTCATAGACGGAGGGAAAGAGGAGACGATATCACCGGTGTGGATGCGGAGCGGACGCTCCAAAGCATCCATACCAACTTCGTGCGACTGACTCACAGGGTTCCCATGGTGCAAGTCGAGGACTTGCCTGAGGCTATGTAGAGACAGGTGGTGGGTGTACCACATGCATGGGTGCATTTATTCTGGCGGCTAGCTAGAGCCGTGGTGACATATCATGATCACAACCCTCTTCCACCCCCACAGGACTAGACACCTGGGAATGTATCTATTTTGTAATACCGTGTATATGATGGTGGCTTTCAAAGCCCCAATTTTGTATTATGACACTATGTATTACCACATTTTTGATATATAAATTTTTTTTATGGTAATCGATTTATTTATTTACATGTGTAAAAATTGTGTTTATGATTAATTTATGATGAATGAAACAAATGCCAATCTAACACATAGTTAGCATATGAGTCAGCAATTTGATTATAATTTCTTGGAATGTGTATATATGTTATGTTCTCAAATTGTCATTCTAGCAATCTCACACGTAAGAATCTCCTCAATAACGTCGGATCTCTAACATGGTACAAACCATTGAGCTATGACACTACTAACTCTGAATCAAGACGTACCTTAAGAGAGAGAACACCATGTGAAATGGCATCCCGTAGAAGCTCGATAACGGCACTATATTCAACAACATTGTTGGAAGATGGCCGTAGACATACACCTCTTGAAGACAGTACATGACCCATAGGAGTATAAATTACCCAAGCAGCTGAGGCTGAGTGTTGAGTGTGACGGCTTGCACCATCCGCGAATCCTATGTAGGTGGAAGATTCCATTGACATCTGCCACAAGAAATGGAAACTAATCACAAACCCAATCACGATAAACAAGACCTAGCTATGCAAAAAAGCTGTACAATAATATACAACAAGCAGCCTTGGCTGAAGATCATGCATAGTATTTTTTGAGATAGAGCCCATTTCTAGGCTCCACCAAGGCCATCCCTTCGTAATCCACTAACTTGTAGGCACCCTTCTCTAACACACGCTTAACCATGTAAGGACCATGCCACATAGGATTGAACTTCCCTGCCCCCAAGGGTTCTTTCTATTGATCCCACAAAAGGACCAAGTCTCCCTCACTAAACACTTTTGGACAGATAGACTTGTCGTATTGGGCCTTTACGTGACGCTTATTAACCTCTAGAGTCACCAAGGCATATCTACGCTGCTCATCGAGTTGCTCAAGGTGAACCAAACGCTCCTCTAAAGGTGAAGTGTCTGGTAAGAGTTCCATGGCTAACTTCAATGAAGGAATCTCGCATTCAACCAGCAATATCGACTCCACTCCATGCACAAGCTGATATGGAGAAAAACCAGTGGCAGTCTTTACCGCGGTTCGATATGCCCACAAAGTAGGGTACAACATAATATGCCAATTCGTCTTGCTTTATGCAATGGTTCGTTGGAGAATGGACTTAAAGGATTTATTCACTGCTTCAACCTATCCATTCACTTGAGGATAGTAATAAGAGAAGTGCTCTTGCTTATACCCTAAATTAGATGCCAACTCTTCCATCATACGGTTCTGAAAGTGCGAGCCATGGTCAGTGACAAGCTCTCTCAGAATCCCGAAGCGAGAAATGATTTGGTTGAATACGAAGTGAGCGGCTGTCTCACCGTCAAATTTTACTGTAGGCATTGCCTTAGCCCATTTCGTGAAGTAATCAAAAGCCACAATGATATGATGGTGCCCCCTAGTCGAAGCTGGGTTGCAATCCATAAAATCGAGACCCCATTTGGTGAAGGGACTGGCGGTGATAATAGGGTGTAACGAGGCAGGATTCGAGCGCATATTACATGTGAACACCTGGCAAGGGTGGCACCTCTTGACCGCTTCAATACAATCCTTGAAGATCGATGACCAGAAATAACCCGCTCTCAAAATCTTTTGAGCTGTAGAAAGCCCAGATAAATGACCACCACACACCCCTCCATGGTAATTATTAAGCACTACCTCACCCTCATCATGAGTTAATCAATGTCGTAAAAGGGAATCTACTCCAAGGCGGTACAAAGTATTGTCCACTATGAGGTAGTTCTTGGAGACGTGACGTAATCGTTGTCGTTCATCTCGTGAGAGGTGACTAGGGGTCCTCTGCGTTTGCAGATATACTATGATATCTCCGTACCATGGGTCAGCCATTGAGATTAAGAAAATGTGTTCATCAACAAACATATCTTCACATACCAACTCCTTAGCCTCGCTCGGAAAATCCGATGAGCTCTGAAAAGATTAAAGATTTCTTCGATTTTGCCGAAACAAATTCGAGATCAAACTCTTGCAGGATGACAATCCATTTATTATATTTTCCCCCAATCATCCTACGTGTGAGGATGAATTGAAATGGATTGACATGGGCAACAACCAAGGTCTGGCGAAGGAGAATATAATGTCTCAAACGCTGCACCGCATGTATGGTAGCTAAGGCAAGCTTCTCGACATGAGAATACCGAATCTCTGTGTCAATAAGGTTTCAGCTCAGATAATATATGACATACTCCTGGAGCTCCTCATCCTCTTGAACCAAAACCATCCCAATCATCTCTAAAGACGAGGCCACATATAATAGGAAATCACAGCTATAATCCGGAGGACTAATCACCGGGGTCGATGCTAGGGCTCGATTAAAAACATCGAAGGACTCCTGGGCTCGCTCATCCCATTCAAAGGGAGTATCCTTCTTCAGGAGACGCATGAAACCTCTAGTCAAATTGGTAAAATTGACAACAAATCTTCGTAGGAAGTTTTCCATGCCTTGCAAACACTGAAGATGATGAATATTTCACGGCGGAGACAACTGAAGTATTGCCTCAACCTTCAAAGGGTTGACTCTTATACCCTCTTTCAAAATGATAAATCCTAACAAACGACCTGATTTCACGCAAAAGATGCACTTATGAGGGTTTAATCTAACAGCATAGTGCCAGCATCTTTCAAACACCAATCTCAAGTGATAAGAATGATGCATCCTCATGCGAGAATGAGCAGCGAGGTCATCCAAAAATACTTCAATAATTGACTTGAGATCGTGGAAGATCAAGGTCATCGCCCGCTGAAACGTGGCTCCGGTGTTTTTAAGGATGAAAGGCATTTTCCGATACGCAAATGTTCCCCAAGGAAAAATAAATGCGGTCTTATGTTGGTCCTTGGGTTTAATTTGAATCTGATTATACCCAGAAAATCCGTCCATAAAGGAGAACACCTCGCTACCTGCACACTCATCCAAAATCTGATCTATAAACGGTGTGGGGAAGTTATCCTTAGGACAGGCACAATTTAAATCACAAAAATCAGTGCATGTACGGATCGCTCCCTGCTTCTTATCCACCAGAACGGGGTTTGAAACCCACTCTATTAAGGGAACGAGATAGATGAAACCAACTTTCAATAGCTTCTCTATCTCTACCTTTATGGCGGGTGCTTTCCTAGGATTTACCATGTGTAAACACTGTCGAACAGGCTTAGCATTGGGGTAAGTCTTAATCTCATGTTCGACAATTTGAGGGTCAATTCCTGGAATCTCATCGTAAGACCAAGCAAAAATATCACGGAATTCGTTGAACAGCTCGGTATACTCCCGAATCTCATCTTGGGAACAATCCGCCCCAATGTATACATTCTCAATTGTACCAGGATTGTGAGAAATGTTGATAGGCATAGTTGACAATATGTTTGCCATGTTTCCATCAGCCATCTGACCAGGAGAGCTTAATGGAACCATGGGTCTACCAACTTTCTGACTAAGAATCTCCCTATAATCCTCATGCTCCAAAAGGTCAAGCTCTGGAAGGAAGTATGATCTATGATGAAGTTCCTCCCATGGTGGCTCAACTCCTGACATAGCCTCGATAATTGCTTCATCTGAAGGGAAAACCGTATCAAGACAGTCGTGGGCATGAGAAGACTATACTGCCCATGCTGGTAGCACATAGGGGTGTTCCTCCTTCATCTACGAAGAGGAAGAACAAGGCTCTGTAGCAGATTGGAGATTAGCTTGGTAAGCTATCATGACTGCAGGCAATGGCACGCTCGTCTCAATGGCCTCACTCGAAGGACTCGGTCAAGGAAGAATCCAAGGATCTCCCATATGACTTGTGCGAAAAGGCACCGATCTCGTAGACGTCGAAGCACCATCGAAACTAGATCCTATCATGAGGACGGGTGCAGGACAACTAAAGGTTCCCATGAGGGACGGATACATGCCTACACCCACACTCCTAGTTGCCGGCTGGGAATGTTCAACTTTCGGAACCGAAGCTTTCGAAGATGCACTAACAGGCGGATTCTTGAATGCCATTTGATCAATCGTTACAATCTTCCCATTATGAGGAAAGCATAAAACATGAAATACGGAAGATGCAACGACTTGCATACTATACATCCAACCCCTTCCTAGTAAGAGATTGTAGTCAAGGGGCGCATCAACCACCTCAACCTCTATTGCAACAGTCTTCCCTCCCAAATGGACTTTAAGGGAAGGAAGGATACCGTGTGGCCTAAACGATCTCCCATCAAAAGCAGTTAACATGGTCGTAGATTTTGACAACTCATGAGAACCGAGACCCTTCCAACAAGACAAAGACATCACAGAAGCAGCAACGCCCTCATCAATCACAGTGCACTTGACGATCATATTAAGACATTCTACATGCACCAAAAGGGACACATAGTAGGGAAAGAGAGGCAGATGTCCTGCGGTTTCAAATTTGATCACTAAGGAAGAATCATCACCATTCACACCAAGAGCGGAAAGCAAAGCCTTCCTTTGCGATGGACAAATATGAAGCACTTCCAATGCAGACATCGCATAAGGAGTATGGCCCAAGTCCTCGACAACTGAATAATTCTGGGTGGCTCGGGCATTTGGGTTATGACCCGAACACTTAAGTACCCCCTTAGGAATGCGAGGTGCAGCCTCAGGTTTATCCGCAGGTTTCTCAATGCGCAAAGGGGTTCCCAGTGGATCAGGTTCTTTGCCTGGGTTGGGTTGTGACGAAGTATAATCTTTTGCACACGTCACAACTTTAACAGCATGGACCATATTAATGCACCCATGACCACTAGTTTCAGGTGGATCTTCATCACTAGATTGATCATGGGACTTCGAGTTGATATTCTGGTTATGCGGTAAAGGGTTCGTTAACACAGCTGGGCCCTGTGCTATGAACTTCGAAGCTTCATCCATTCTAGGGCATAAGTAAGTGAGGTGATTGTCCTTACATAGCTTGCAAGGAAACTTAACCTTACATTTATTCTTCTTGTCCCCCCCAACATTTTTACCATTCTTGTCATTATTATTGGAATTCTCATTTTTATTCCCACCCTTTTTATTATTATTGTTTTTACCCTTTTTTCTATTTCGTCCGGGTTGCTGGTTACCCTTCTGGTCGGATGAATGCATAGCATGTACATTCGCCGTTTGGGCAGGATGAGACGAAGCCATAGCTTGTCTCGAGGCAGATTGGTTGATTGACAACCGAGCAACTTGTTTCACAACCAAACCTGCAGGTTTCTTACTTGCACTACCCACAATGCTATCGGCATGTGGTCCAGGTTTGACCTTGGGATCGAAACTAGAACGAGGAGCGTTAGGTATAATCTCATATAAAAAACCAGACTGAGCATAGATAAAGTCTAGTTCCTGTGCCCTAAAGATGGCTTGTTCCTCATTCTGCGCTCCGGATGTGGAAACATCCTTTGCTATATATGGCAATAAAGATTTGAGGAACCACTCAAGGAGGAACTTCGACGGTATAAAGGATTTAATTAATCTCTTCCGTCTACGCCACTCCTGAATATGATCAGAAATATGGGTGGCTTTATCTTGCCAAAATGTTGACAAGAGTTCAGTACCAACATCATATCTCACTGGTAGCTGGAAGTGATTAAGGAAATTCATCGCAAGGTCGTCGAACAAAGTAAAGG
This sequence comes from Pseudotsuga menziesii, assembly GCA_001517045.1. Classification (NCBI taxonomy): domain Eukaryota; kingdom Viridiplantae; phylum Streptophyta; class Pinopsida; order Pinales; family Pinaceae; genus Pseudotsuga; species Pseudotsuga menziesii. The sequence continues at coordinate 401,903 of LPNX011101511.1, forward strand.
CACCCCTAGGTAACTCTATATACCATTTAGCCACAGGCCCTATAAGGGTGCATTGAAATAGTCTCAAACGGACTGAGTCCTGATGCAATGAATTGGAAGAGCACCATAGGTGGAATGTCGTAATGTGTTCACTCAGATCCTCTCCTGGTTTGCCTTCGAACTTAGGTATGTCCGAAGGAAGCTTGGTAGGGACAGCCGACCAAGCCGGGTCATAAGCCATGGGATCGTTCGTAAGTCTCGATAAGTCAGGTAGATTGAGTGTCGCGAGGAAAGGGAGCCTAGGATGATGAGGTCTATGGACCGCTCCCTGGTTCATATAGGATTGATTACCACCATGACCTTGGCCATAGTGACCTCCTCCTGTATGACCCATATAGGGTGGTGTGGAAGTACCATAATGAGGTGGACCTTGACTAGTAGGAGCTACAAAGCCATAATTAGGAGAATAAGCAGGTTGTGAATACCCACCTCCATAAGGTGAAGAGACCTGTCCATACTACGTCCCATAATAGGGTCCATAGGTCACCGCTTGCGATGTCCCATGAGACACTCCATAGGTAGGGATATACATTCTGGAAGTAGGATTATACATACCAAAAGTAGGGATATATGTCATGGAAGTAGCAATATGACCTCTAGGAACATGAACATAACCTCCTGAAACCATGGGTGGTATGTAGGCTTGAGACACAATTGGTCTAGTAATCGCAGTATGGATCTGACTCGTAGCTACGTGCTGACTCGAAGGACCACGAGATTAAGGTGGAGGGTTTACATTTGAAGAACTCGGAAGCGAGGATGAAGGAATCTCTGTAAGAAGATATGTACTGGTGCCTATCGTCACTCGTCTAGGACCTGGTATCCCTATCGGATCACTAACTCTAGACCTAGGAGGTATATAAGATGGAGCTTCCACCACTGGGATGGAAGGTGCAATGTGACTAGTACTCCCAAACCTCTCCGCAAGGTAAGTCATGGGATTTCTCCCAAGCATACTGCTAGGCTCAAAATCGGATTCAACATGAAATGTCAAATCATGCATAGGAAAACCAGTCATAGCATAACTACCATAGCTAGTAGTGGCAGGTTCAAAGTGAGTCTCGGCGTCTTCCGGCATTCCATACCGGTAATGTGTCAATGAGGGGTCAACCCTAGAGTGACTAGGTCTATCATGCATGGTTCTTATCTCCGAAATCATAGGTCCTAACTCGGTTAGGTCGGGTGAAGGGTCATAAGTAGGCATGAAATCCCCATCGTCAACACGAATGGGAGGAGGTGTGTCAGATGTATCCTCTGAATGATCTCCCATGGTGTGTGAATCAATGTGTGACATGGTCCGCCTGGACTATCTAGGTCCCTCTCCCAAAGGAGGAGGAGAAGTATAAGGCGAAAGTCCTGCTAAACGACGAGAACAGCGCGGAACCGCACTCGACTCCACAATGACTCAAAAAATAGCAAAGACTCTCTATTTACGTCAACCCTAGGCCAACTAGTGTGCACAGAGCAATCACTATAAAATCTAAATCCAAAATCAAGCAAACAAGGGTTGGATAAGTGAGATCCTGAATGTGTCCGGTATGTCTCGCCTAGGAGAGGCTTGAGAGGCCCTTGTCACCACAAGCGGAGGTTCGAAACCAATTATTGTGGCCCTCAGCTTCAACATGTAAAGCGACTGTGCTGTCCGACCCCAACCTGGCCGGGACACATGCAGAATAACCTCTACACGTACCCCCTCGATATCCTAGGTAAGGTCACTAAGGTCACCTCAATATAATCAATGCTCAGGTGGACAGTCGCAGGTGGGATTGACAGTATGGGCAGGGTAGCAAAGCCCGAAAATCCCGAAAGAGCCCCTAGATACGAATACAATCCTGGCTATATCGCCGGTGCTACACAGTTACCGACCAGGGGTTATCCCAATAAACAACTGCTCACACTGCCTAGTGCTTGACTCCCTTTTGAGAGGAGCTTCCTGAGAACGCCGGTTATACCAAGGATTTCACACACTCCCTGAACAGACACCTAGTTGTTGTTGTTTAGTGATCTTGGAGAATTAAATTTCAATGAACTATTCCAAGATCCTAAAACCTAAGCTTATTGGTGCACCCTAGAAAAGAAAAGAGTGTAATTCATTTTAATTAGCGTTGATTTTAGTTGGCTTTATTACTCAAAAATAGGATATGGTCATGCAACTAATGGTGTTATGACGCAACAAGAAGTAAAATGCACACCTAACAATCAATGCAAATGCATTGTGTCCATGAAAACAGGGTATGCGTACTACATGTAATGCACAATTTCTTCTTCAAATGCTGAATGCAAATTTCCCTATATGAAGTCCTAACTATTACTCCAAATCAAATCTAGATCTAGTGCAAGTACAATGCAAAATGCAAAATGCAATGCATGATGATAAACAAATGTTTTTGGATTTTTTGAAAATAAAGAGATACAAAAAGCAAAAGAATGATTCTACCCACCCCAGACTTTGCAAGCACACATAAACAACATTCTAGCAAAGCACTAAGGTAAAAGGACTCTAATGCACTAATCTCAAACAAAAAATCAAAGATGCCATGACAAGAACTTTCCTAAAAGAAAAAATTTAGGCTAAAAAACGTTTCTGGTCAGAAACAGAGGTATTAACAGACTCAAGCAGTGCCAAAGGAGACTTAGCAGCTAATAGAATTCACCCAGCAATCCACTATCTTCCACAAAAGGTAAAAACCAAGGTATACGCGACTGTGCGCAGTGAACCCACGTGTATACGCGAAAATCCTAGGGGAAACCGTGTGTATATGTGACTGTAAGTGACAAACTTGCGTACATGAAGAAAAAGATGCACAAATTCAAGGTAAACAAACAGGCTAAGACTAAATTCACACCAATCAGGCTCTACCAGGCATACATTCCCCCATACCCGACACAGAAACAAGAGAGAGAGAGCAATTCAAATACATTGAATGACAAGAAATCAACCGCTAAAGGACAATTACTAGGAACTCCCTAGTGGAGTCACCAATTCTGTTACGGAGAGAAATTCCTATGGCTCGGGGTACCACAACAGATAGCTAGACTTCAGAAATCAATCTTTCCCAATATGCAATAGAAATAAAAACATCTAACACTAAAGGATCGAACCTCGTACCTTATTCCGGACGGTTGAAGTAGATCCCCGTTGAGCTTTCCAATCTTCAGCTTGAATTGTTATAGCACGTTCTCAACAACAAGTAAACAATACAAGCATACTATATTTCATGGTGTTAGATCTATTCTAGCATATATAATCAATAATGTAAAAGAATTTGACATATTCCAATGGATACAATATTCATTCAAATACACATTACTGGACAGGAAAATATATTTCTATTAATATGAATCAGAGATTACAAGTGACAACCTCTGATGGCACGTCTACGAACCGGAGAAACTAAATCCCCCACTTGGGCCTCCACCACCTCAATCCTCCATCACTTCGATAGCAAGCTTACTAGCAAAAGGCAAGCTTGGGAAGAACACAACAGTGCTCCAAGGGACAAAGGGATGCAGACTCAAGCATAAATTCTGGCAACAATGGACTATAGTTTCGTTACTCTCAATTCTCTCTTATGCTTTCAATGTCTCAATGGGTTCCTTATATAGTTTTTCAAATGGATACTGAAAGGTCGAATTCGTGCGATCTCAAGGCATATGGAAGGCCAGGAGTCATATGAGTCAGATCCAAGTCAAGGAACACTCCAAAAGGTTTTGGATTATGTACACATCCCGATGTACGCGACTATAGAGGGAATATCCTCATATGTACGCGGTTATCAGGGAAAAGGCTTCGTATATCGTTTTTCTTATGTTTTTAGGGATGGTCAAGGATACATCAAAAGACAAAAAGTGGTCCATAAGGTCTAATGAGTCTGCAACGGGACAGGGAAAGGCCATACTATGTGTGATTCACCTAGTGTGGTGAAATCCGCTATAACAACTACCATGGGTAGGAGAGATAACTCAATATGAAGAAAAGAATGCTATGAAAAAAGCTATGATCAAATAATAACAGTTGATCATGGGGAATGATGTATAAGATATGATTTCAAGACATAGAGGAAAGTATGTAGTATCCTCCATATGGATATACAAGAACAAGTGTACAAAGCAAGGTTCGTGATTTGCCTCAAAAAGAATAGACTATGACATGACATACTCTATTGACCAATATATATCAAGCATAGAACCACCTGTACAGAATGAAGAAGGAAGATAATACTCCACTTCAGGGGGAGCGACTATAGAAGATATCTAAGTTCGACACGGTATGACATGATGGACAACTTCCTGATGGATCAAGACTTTTGGGTTCCAACCTTCAAAGTTGAATGTAGAAGACTAGGATATGTTGATGATCTGACAATATGAACTCATGGAAGATGTTATGATAAAATAATACTAGAATGATGTTTGGGATATAGTACTCAAACTAGAAAGCAAGAATGTGGTATCTTACAAATGGATTTGCAAGACAAAATATGTCACTGATAGAAGTAAGGAAAGACTTGTGGCTAGAGGTTTCTATAATAAAGAGGGAATTAATTATGAAGAGACACTTACTCCAGGAAGCAGGTACACTTCCTTCAGAACTATGATGGTAGTTGCTTCCATGATGAAGTAAAGACAATCCTTCCTTAATGGTATGATTGGGGAAGAGTTTTACATTGAAAGGATTTCAAGTTTAAGATAGATGGACTCATATATGTAAGTTGAAGAAGGCCCTCTATGGCATGAAGCAAGCTCCTAGAGCTTGGTATGGAAGGATAGACAGTTTCTTGTCAATTATGGGCTTTACCAAGAGTAACGCTGATCCTAACCTTTATCTCAGGGTTGTAGAAGATGAACCTGTCATCCTGTTATTATATGTGGATGACTTATTCTTGACATGGAAGGAGAAACAAATCATGGAAAGCAAGAAGAAACTAGCAGAATAATTTGAGATGAAAGACCTTGGGTTAATGCACTATTTCCTAGGTCTGGAAATATGACAAAGTTTAGAAGAAATCTTTCTCAACCAAGGAAAGTATGCGGTAGAGATATTGAAGAGATTCAATATGTTGGAATGCAAATCCATGGCCACACCCATGGACTCCAACCTGAAGCTGTTAGCTGATGACTCATCAGATTTAGTGGATGTGACTCATTACAGATAGATCATTGGGTCATTAATGTACTGAACAAATTCCAGACCAGAAATTTGTTTTGCTGTGAACACCTTAAGTCAATATCTTGTTCAACCAAGACAGGTTCACCTAGTAACTGTAAAACATGTGATGAGATATCTGAAAGAGACTATAGAATTTGTTCTATACTATGATGGTAGCCATGAGTATATATTGTATGGCTACACAGATGGATATTGAGCTGGAAGTATCTCAGACGGGAAAATCACATTAGGTAGATGCTTTTGTTTAGGGTCTGCTATGAGTTCATGGTTTAGCAGGAAACAGTCCAGTGTTTCTTATAGCACGGATGAAGAAAAATACATAGAAGATTGCTCTGCTAAGTTGTGAAGTCATATGGCTTCAGAAGCTGATATTAGGTCTCTTTGACCTGAACATGGATACTACAATGATTCTATGTGATAACCAGATTTGTGATGACAGAGAACCCTGTTTTCCGATTGTAACACATAAAAATTTGGTATTTCTACATACAAGATAAGATGTAGATGATTATGTTTCAGTATTCCCATACTAAAGATATAGATGATGTTTTAGTATTTACATACGGTAGATGCAGATGATGACGATTCCGTATTTATATACTGAAGATATAGATGATGATGCTTTCAGTATTCACATACTGGAGACACATATGGTGATAGTTCAGTATTCACATATTGAAGATGTAGATGATGATGGTTTGAATGATGATGTACTGATGAAGCCTCTATCTCGGGTAAAGTTCAAACACTTTCGAGACAAGCTTGATGTTGTTCAAAAATACCTTCGTTGAAAGGGGAAGTAGTGATGTTGCAGTGTGATTGTATCATCCCTAGGCACTTGCCCTAAAGTGATCCAGAGACCTCGGTCCTAGAGAATGAAGATGGATTGTATCATCCTAGGACATCTGTCCAAAATATATCCGGTGACTTCAGTCTTCGTGAATGTGGTGGGATTGCATCATCCCTGAACTTCTGTTCAAAATGTATCTGGAGGTCTCAGCCCCCGTGAATGTGGTAGGATTGCATCATCCCTGAACCTCGGTTAAAAATGTATCTGGAGGTCTCGGCCCCCGTGAAAGTGGTAGGATTGCATCATCCCTGAACTTCAGTTCAAAATGTATCTGGAGGTCTCGGCCCTCGTGAAAGTGGTGGATTGCATCATCCCTGAAACTTGGTTCAAAATGTATCCGGAGGTCTTGCCCCCCTTGAAAGTGGTGGATTGCATCATCCCTGAACCTCGGTTCAAAATGTTTCCAGAGATCTCGGTCCCCGTGAATGTGGTAGGATTTTATCATCCTTGAACTTCGGTTCAGAACGGATACGGTGACTTTGGTACTTGAGAACATGTGTTGATCCTGTAATTCCTAGAGGAAGGATTGTCTAAGTTCCACATATGTGTTGATCCCGTAATTTCGAAATGAAGGATCATTGAATTGATCCCGTAATTCCAATAGGAAGGATTGTCTGAGTTCCATAGATGTGTTGATCCTGTAATTCCAATAGGAAGGATTGTATGAGTTCCACATCTGTGTTGATCCCATAATTTCAAAAGGAAGGATCATTAGTAATTCCGTAAAGACCTAAATCCCGTAATTTCTAAAGGAAGGATCATTGAATTGATCCCGAAATTCCAATAGGAAGGATTGTCTGAGTTCCACAGATGTGTTGATCCCGTAATTCCAATAGGAAGGATTGCTTGAGTTCCTCAAATGTGTTGATCCCATAATTCTGAAAGGAAGGATCGTTAGTAACTCCGTAAAGACCTAAATCCCGTAATTCCGAAAGGAAGGATCATTGGTAACTCCGTAAACACCTAAATCCCGTAATTCCGAAAGGAAGGATCATGTTGATGTTTTTATGATGATGATGATGTACTGATTGAAAGATCAGAATATGATGATGATGTTGTTGCTAATGATGATGATGTTCTCTGATCTAAAGATTAGAATATGATGATGATGATTTTTCTCTGATCGAAAGATCAGAAGTTGCTGATGATGATGATGTTCTCTGATTGAAAGATTAGAATATGATGATGATGCTGTTGCTGCTGATGATAATGTTCTTTGATCGAAAGATCTGAATATGATGATGATGATGTTTCTCTGATCGAAAGATCAGAATTTTCTGATGATGATGTTCTTTGATCGAAAAATCAGAATATGATGATGATGATGTTTTCTGATCAGAATATCAGAAGTTGCTTATGATTATGATGTTGCTGCTGATGATGATGTTTTTTGATCGAAAGATCAGAATGCGATGATGCTGATGATGTTTCTGATCAAAAGATCAAAATGTGATGATGATAAGATCCTGATGATGATGATGCCATATTATCAATGTATGATGATGATGACGTACTGATCGAAAGATCAGAACATGATGATGAGTTGATGTTAGAGTATGATGATGTTTAGTTGATGATGTTTCTGATCAAAAGATTAGAGGATGATGATAATGATGATTTTGATTGAAAGATCAGAATGTGATGATGATGATATTTTGATGCTGATATTTTGATGATGATGATGTTTATGTTTTGATGATGTTTTCATGATGATGTTTCTGATAGAAAGATCAGAGGATGATGATGATGTTGCTGCTGATCGAAAGGCCAAAGTGCTGAAGAAGATGTTTCTGATCAAAAGGTAAAAGTGTTGAAGATGATGTTGCTAATCGAAAGGTCAAAGTGTTGAAGATGATGTTGCTGATCAAAAGGTCAAAGTGCTGAAGATGTTGCTGATCGAAAGGTTAAAGTGCTGAAGATGTTGCTGCTGATTGAAGAGTCAAGATGCTAAAGATGTTGCTGATTGAAGCGGTCAAAGTAATGATGATATATAAATAGAGGTGTAGTGCTCCTCATTTAGGACACACACTCTCACTTGTGTAGCGCATTAGTGGAGAAGAGAAGTAGCTGGAGAAGGAGGAAGATCAGGCTTTGATCTCCTTGCTGGTTTTATCTTTTATCTTTTTGGGGCATCTATAGTGAGTAAGATTTTGCTGGGTTTTTTCCTTTAGGGTTTTCCCAGGATAAATCTTTGTGTTCCTTTTGTATGGTTGTGCTTGTCTATCTTTTAGTGATCCTGTTTATATGCTTTTGTTATGAAAAATGAAATGAAATAATGATGTCTTAGCTAAGCATATGAAAATTTTAACAATAAAAGCATGTATGAGTTGTCTTTCCATCACTTATTCACTTTCCTACTTGACTTTTCCAATTCATGAGGTTGTAGGTAGATTTGGAAATTGCTTTATGCACCTATGGGGGATTTGACTAGATTTAGTAAGCCTTCTTTTTGACTATTTCGAATGGAATCATTATGCATTAAAATATCTCATGTAATTATATATTTCAACATCCTATGACTTCACAAGTTTGGCTATTGTACACTTATTCAATATATATTAGTGTTATGCTCCAATTTCAGTCTCCTTTGTGTGTAAATTTGCATGTTTGATTAGCAATTTTATGAGTGCAATTGTTCTATCACTTGGGTTTAATTTCCACATGGAGTCTACTGTATAATTGAATAATAAATCATGAATCCCTACATGTCTACCTTTCTAAGTTGCATACATTCCTTTCAGTTTCAATTCATCCTTTGCCTCAATTGCGTTTATTTTTTTCCTTATGAATAAAACCATTTAGCTTCCTTTCCATGACTACATTGCCTTATTTTCCTTGTCATAATAATTTTTTGATCATGAGATCCTTTATCTATAGTCCTACCAATAATTTTGTAAAAATCATGTTGACTGATGTGGGATTCCTTAAGGCTCATCTTTCAACAAGTCTAACCCCATCGACCTCAACACCTTATCTGGAATAAACACTAGAGTCCTTCTTAGTACCTTGAGGCTTGCATGCAGTAATGGAAAGTTATGTCACTAAAAATCATGGGAATACATCAATGTGCCTTGATCATTAGATATTACAAGTGGCTCAACATAAACTCATTTATTCTCACTTTGCAAGATGTACTTAGGTACCTTGGCACTCATTGACATCAATGGTGATTTTTTCTCGCATTGGTTAATGACATCCATTAATGGCTGGTAATTCAATGAATTTTTTCCATGCTTGACATCGACACATTTATTCGCATGGTAAGAATTGTACCATCGGGTTTTATAGCAGGTGAAGACTATATATACTTTTCATGACTCTAGCAGCAGTTCAAATCCCTTCACTTCACAGTCCGTGATCCAACAACAACATCAACCACATTCCTATTGTATTTTCCATCATCTTTTTGGGCAAGTGGAGGTATCTTGTTTTCTAATCTTTAACCATTTAATTCCTTAAATGCTAGAAAATGAATGAATTTGGAAAATCCCCTCACCACGTTACATTTCCTTACTCATTTTCATAAATTTAATACATCCTTGGTTGGGAGGGGTTGGTGTATATTCATTACCATTTACACATACCATCATCTCATTTACCATTGAACAACATGCCTCTTCCAAATTACACTTTGTTACAATTTGATCTCGTTTTGGCATGATTCATAAACATGGATAAATTGTACATTGATGGGTTATCATTTCCATTGTATGTATACTTTCAAATCTTATGTTTTGCAGCCATAAAAAAAATTGAAGATTGTTTACACAAAAACCAACATTTGTCATCTTTATGGTTGTTACACAAGAACCGACCATAAGAACACTAGTAAAATAAATGAATGATGTTAACATAAGAACCAACATTTTTCATATTCATGGTTGTCACACAAGAACCAACCATAATTTAAATCAGCTTCTATATATGTATTTCACATCATGGAATGATTTATTATTAAAAACATTGTCGCACAAAGAAAAAGTTAAAAACTTTTATGTACAGTTGCATGAGGACATGCAACAAGTTCAATTGGGGGGAATGTTTGGTTGCCCTAATGTCGTATTTTCATCCTATTTTCCCTTCACTATTCCTCACATGCATCCCTATTCATCACTCCATTAACCATTCCCTATGCCATTTTCATAAATAAATATGGGTTACCTTGTCATTTTCCAATTGATTTAATTTTAAGTATTTTAAGAGAATTTACGATTCCATATTAGAAAATTAACATGTTTTCATTTATATCTCAAAGTTGTGTGAGCTTTGTAATGTGTAGGAATATTTGAATATTTTCAACAAATGGAGTATTCAAAAGCTTCTTAAATATTTCCTCCACCTTTTCAATATTTGGAGATAATTATTCAATATAATTCCAAAGAGGAATATCATGATAGAATTTGTGAGGATTTGAAGGGATAAATATTTTGTAATTAGATAATTCCAAAGAGGAATATCATGAGAGAATTTGTGCGGATTTGAAGGGATAAATATTTTGTAATTTTGGAAAATAGGTTGAGATAAAAGTGGATCTATATTTCAAAGCATTCATGTATAAATAAGAGGGTTTTCTCCTCATTTGGGAGGAGGCCTCTTTAGTGGTGTGGAAGTAGAGAAATCATTTATGTCTTTTGAGAGATTCGTCATGGATTGCTATGTAATGGATTGATTGTTGAATACAAGCATTTTCATTTCTCCATGTTGATCTTGATTTCTTTATTATGCCTTATTAGTGTTATTTTATGTGAGCTCACATGTAAAATGTTGATTGTTTTAGATTAGTTTATTTCATGCAATTTCATGCTTTCGTAGATTATATTTATTTTCATATCATTTCATGCTTTCATAATTAGATTAATTTCATTCATATGTTTTATTTCTAAGCACTAGATTATATTTCTTTAGCATAATTTCTTGCTTATCTAGGTTTACAGTCGCATGTGTGTTTCCTTTTCAAGCACTAGAATAGGCTAGTGTCACTATGATCCTACATATATTTTATTTGTGCCTCTAAGTTTACGATCTTCTCGGATTGATAATTTATGTCAAAATAGCTATCATATATTTCGATTGATAGTGATAATCGGATGTAACGGGGCAGGATGCAAGCACATATTCTGTGCAAACACCTGGAAAGGGTGGCACCGCATTACCGCATTAACACAATCCTTGAATATCGACGGCCAAAAATAACCCACTCTCAAAATATTTTGGGCTGTAGCAAGCCTAGATAAATGACCACCACAAGCCTCTCTATGGAAATCATTCATCACATCCTTAGCCTCCTCATGAGTTAAACATCGATTCCAAATATAATCAATCCCATGATGATACAAAGTGTCACCGATAATGAAGTAGTTCTTAGCTACATGACATAATCGTTGACGCTCATCCCATGAGAAGTGAGGAGGAAAATTCAAAGTTTGGAATAGATGGTAATATCCCCATACCATGGGTCTATAATTGAAATGATAAATATATGCTCATCCACAAATGAGTCTTCATGAACCTCAAATTCATACAAACTAGGAAAGTCTGATATGAGCTCCGTAAAAATCAACGATTTCTTTGACTTTGCTGAAACAAATTTGAGATCGAACTCTTGAAAAATAACAATCCATTTATTATATTTTACCCCTATCATTATTCTAGTGAGGATGAACTGAAATGGATTGATGTGAGCCACAACCAAAGTTTGGAGAAGGAGTATGTAATGTCTCAATTGTTGAATTGCATGGACGGTAGCTAAGGATAGATTCTCAAGATGAGTATAAAAAAGTTCAACATCAATGAGGTTTCAACTAAGATAATAGATAACATGCTCTTGGAGATCCTCATCCTCTTGAACCAAAACCATTCCAATCGTCTCTTGAGACGCGATCACATATAACAAGAAATATCAGCTAAAGTCAGGTGGACTAAGAACTGGGGCCAATGCCAAGGATTTATTTAATGCATCGAAAGAATCCTGGGCTCACCCATCCCAAATAAAAGGTCTGTATTTATTCAAAAGGCGCATGAAACCCTTGGTCAAATTGGAAAAATTAACAACAAACCTCCACAAGAAGTTAGCCATCCCTTGGAAACTCTGAAGATGTCTAATAGTGTGCAGTGTAGACAATCAAAGTATTGCCTCAACCTTAAGAGGGTCTACCCTAATTCCCTCCTTAGAAATGATAAACCCAAGTAAGCGACCTACTTTCACACAAAATATGCACTTTTTTGGATTTAATCAAATTTGATATCAACAACATATTTCGAAAACCAAGAGTAAATGGTCAGGATGATCCACTCTCAACCGAGAGTGAGTAGCTATATCATCAATATATACTTCAATAATCCACCCAAGGTCGTGAAAAGTAGCTCTATCATTTTTAAGGTCGAAAGGAATTTTCCAGTACGCAAACATACCCCAAGGGAAAATGAAATCCATTTTAAGTTGATCGTCATGTTTGATATGAATATGATTATACCCTAAAAATCCATCCATGAACGAAAACACCTCGCTTCCTGCACACTCATCCAAAATATGATCTATGAATGGTGTGGGAAAGTTACCTTTAGTAAAAGATCTATTCAAGTCTCTAAAATCAGTGAACACATGGATAGTATCCTATTTCTTATCAACCAGAATGGGATTGTATACCCATTCATTTAAGGGAACTAGATAGATAAATCCATCCTTAAAAAACTTATCTATCTCTTCCTTAATAGTGGGTTCCTTACGAGGATTCGTCGCTCACAAGTATTGTCGAACAAGTCTAGCATATGAATAGGTATTAATCTCATGCTCAACAATGCGAGGGTCTATTCCCAAAATTTCATCATATGACCAACCAAAAACATCTCGAAATTCTTTGAATAGCTTAGTGTATGCCTCAATTTCATTGGGGGAACAATCGTCCCCAATGTAAACATTTTCATTTTTTCCAGGAGTTTGAGAAATATTGATAGGGATAGTCGGTGACAAACTAGCCATGTTCCATTTGGAAAACTTACTAGGAGTGGCTAATGGGACCATGGGCCTACCAACTTTCTCACTAAGGATCAACCCATAGTCATCACACTCAATACGTTCAAGCTCTGGGAGGAAGTAAGAGCGATGGTGTAAGTCCTCCTTAGGCCCATATAAACCATTCATGGCTTCAAGGATAGCTTCATTTGAAGGAAAAGCATCATCAAAGAAATCATGAGAGTGTGATGAAGCGACCTCCCAATTAGGCAGTGCATATGGGTCCTCCTCCTCCTTCCATGAAGAGGAAGGAATAGGATCTACAACGGGACCAATAGTAGCTTGATATGCAATTTTTGTTTTAGATAATGACATGTCCATCTTGGTAGGTCTATAATGTTCATCCAAGTGCTCGGATAAGGGAGATTCCAAGGATCCTCCAAATGCGAAAAACGAAATGGGACCAAACTCAACGATGGTGATTCACTACCAAGGTTGGAACCTATAAATAGAATTGGTGCATAAATATTGAAAGTTCCCATAAATGATGGATACATTCCCACTCCAACATTATTAGTTTTCAGCTGAGAATTATCGATGACTAAGATAGTAGCTTCCAACGATGCTTTCATACTAGAATTATCAAAATATTTTTTTTGTGTCTGTGACAATCCTCCCTTAAAAAGGGAAACAAATAACTTGGAACAGAGATGACACGACCAATTTCATGTTATAAATCTTGTTACGACCCAATAGAAGGTTATAGTCAAGGGGCACATCAAACACCTTGACCTCAATTGACACGGTCTTCCCTCCCAATTGGACCTCAAGAGAAGGAAGTATACCATACGGCTAGAAATATATCCCATCAAAATTAGTCAACATGGTTCTAGATATTGACAATGTAGGAGAACCTAAGCCCTTCCAACAAGCTAAAGACATCACAAAACCCGCAATGCCTTCATCAGTCATTGTGCATTTAATGGTGTTTTTCATACACTCCATGTGGATAAGGAGAGCCACGTGGTAAGAAAAGTGAGGTTGTACTTCATGAGTTTCAAATTTAATCACTATGGAAGGATGCAAATCAACCACCCCAAGGGTAGAAAACAAAACTTTCCTCTGCGAAGGAAAATTATGAAGGACTTCTAAGGACGACATCACACAAGGAGTCTATCCCAAATCCTCGAAAATGGAATAATACTAGGCCGATCGGGAATTAGGATTGTGCCCTAAACAATTTAAGACTCCCTTAGGAATGCAAGGTGGAACTTTAGGCTTTTCGACATGCTTTTTGATATGCAAAGGGACCTTGGGAGGAGCAAGCTCTTTTCCTAGGTTAGGTTGCGACGAACCATAATCTTTAACTTGTGTCAAAATGTTCTTGGTGAACATCATGTTTATGCATCCATGGACACTTTCAATGTTAAAAGGGTTTTTATGCCCCCCAGAATCACTTCTAGAGTCCACAGTCCTCGAATTTATATTTTTATTATGTGGTAAAGGATCTGTTAACACAGCTGGGATCTGTGTAATGAATTTTGAGGCATCTTCAATACGAGGGAACAAGTGCGTGCGGTGATCTCCCCCACAAACTTGCAAGGAAACTTAACCTTACATTTTGAATTATTTCCCCCCAGCATCATTATCATTATTTTCATCATTATAATTTCCATTCCTATTCCCACCCTTATTTCTTCCCTTTTTCTTGTTCCGTCCGAGCTGCTAGTTACCCTTCTGGTTTGATGATTGCACAAAATGTACATCCGTCATTTGGGTGGGATGAGATGAACTTGTAGCTTGTCCCAACATAGGCTGGTTAATAGAAAAAATCTTCATTTGATTCATAACCAAGTCTATGGGTTTAGTACTCGCAAATCCAACAATGCCATCAACATGTGGCCCAGGTTTGAACTTAGGCTTGAAGTTTGACTGTAGTGCGTTAAGAATAATCTCATATAAGAGCCTAGACTGAGCACAAATCAAGTCTAGTTGCTGATCTCAAAAGATATCATGTTCCTCATTCATCAATCCATATGTGGAAACATCCTTCACTATATATGGAAATAACGACTTGAGGAACCATTCCAAAAGAAACTCTGGTGGAATGTGAGCCTTAATCAATTGCTTTCATCTAAGCCACTCTTGAATATGGTCAGAAATATGTGTGGATTTATCTTGGATAAATGTTGACAAGATCTTAGTATCGATATCGTAACGCATAGGTAGCTGAAAGTGGTTGAAAAAGGTCATGGATAAGTCATTTAATGTCCAATATGTGCCCCCAAGAAACTCTATATACCATTTCACCGTAGGGATCATGAGTTTGCATTGAAATAGTCGTAAAAAAATAGAATCATTCAATGAATTCGAAGAGCACCATATGTGGAAAGTAGTAACGTGCTCACCAGGGTCCTCAAAACTCTTAGCTTCAAAATTTGTATTGTCAGAAGGAAGCTTAGCGGGAGAAACCGGCCATGTCGGATCATGAGATACCAGATCATTGGTTAATCTCAATAAATTAGGCAAGTTCAGCATAGCTACAAAAGAGAGACTAGGTTAAGCCATCTAGTTCCATGCCCCCTGATAAGAATGATTCATGTAAGTCTAGTTGTTGTAAACACCATGGAATTGGCTAGTGGGATAATAACATCCTCTTGCTTGACCCATAAAAGGGTACATGGGAATTTTATAATTCAGAATACCTTGAGACTGGGGTGCTACATAGCCATAGTTCTAAGGCTGATAAGCAGGTTGACCCCCAGACATATAAGGTGGTACATAACCTACCAACATGTAAGGAGGCATGTAGCCTTGTAATACTACGGTGTGGGAAGAAAAGGGGACAACATGGCTAGAGGTAGTACTTTGACCCGAAGGACCATGTGAGCCATAGAGAGGATGCAACACTAAAAATAATTTGAAGGAACATGTGAAATGGATGATGGAGCATAAGATGGAATATAATTTGTGCTTCCAATGTTCACATGTCTAGGGCCATTTATGTGAACAAGGACACTAGTATTAGGCCTAGGTAATGGGCATGAAAAGCCTCCCACAATAGGAGTGGAAGATGCAATATGACCACTACCAAACCTATCCGCATGGGAAGTGGTGGAAGTGCCTCCAGGCGTAGCACTAGGGTCAACACCAGATCCGATATTGAATGATGGAATAGTCTTCGAAAGGTCTGGAATTCCAAATCTAAATGGGCCAGTGGTAGAGGGTGCTGGATGAGTCTCACTGCTCGACCTATGTGAAGAATATCGACAGTTTGTGTTTACATAATTTAAAAACCATGATCGCACATTATATGATGTACTAACCTCAAAGTGATCGACTTATTCTGGAGTCCCATATACAATATCAAGCACGTTCTCCACCCCATCGGTGGGAGAAGGAGGGGCCTCCGGGATCTTAGATGTATGAATCATAGTGATATCGGTGTGTGAATAAAAGTTACTATGAGTCTGCCTGGACTATCTGGCTCTCTTCCATGAAGGAGGAGGATATGTAGAAGGAGAAAGACCCGCTAAACGTCGAGAATGATGAAAATATGCTCCCAAATCCATGATGACTCTACAAAAATAAAAATAATCAAACTAATTACGAACCCTAGAGAAATCTAGTGCACATAGAGCACGCTCCTAAGAGAATCTAATACAAAATGCATGTAATCCAAGGGGAGTATAAATGAGCTCCCAAATGGAGCAAGTATGTCTCACCTAGGAGAGGCTTTAGAATCCCATACACTACAACAGGAGGTGTGTAACCAATTATAGTGGCCCTTAGATTCAACGCATAAAGTGACTGAGCTGTCCGACCCCTACTTGGCCAGCACACTCAATAACCTCTGCAAGTACCCCCTGTGATACTTAGGTAAGGAAAATAAGGTCACCCTATTATAATCAATTCTTAGGCACACAGTCATAGGAAGGATCTACAGTATGGGAAGGGTAGAAAATCCTGAAGTTCGAAAGCACCAAAAGGTACCTCAAAAGCCCCTAGATATGAATAATATCCTAGAAATATATCCGACGCTGCACAAAGAGTGGAAAGGGACTATCCCAACCACAAAATTGTATGCTTCCTCATGCTTAACTCCCATGTAAGAGGAGCCTCCTGAGAAAACTGATTATACCAAGTATTTCACTCTCTCACTTGGACAGACAACTACTTGTTTTGTTTAGTATTCTTGGAGAAATTTACTTAGAAAAAGCTATTCCAAGACTCTAAAACCTAAGCTTGTTGATGTACCCTATCAAATAAAAATGTGTAATTCATTTTAAATTAAGCGTTGATTTTAGGGGCTATGATTACTCAAAGGAAATAACCATGCAACCAATGATGTTATAACTCAACAATGAAAGTAAATATGGTCTCCTAAAAAACAATGCCAAGAGAAATTTTATCTTTAAATGAGAAAATGGGGTATGCCACTACATGAGATGCATATTTTTCCTTCAAATGATAATGCAACCATTCCTATATGAAATACTCACTATTACTTCAGTAAGCAAACCTAATGCAAGTACCATGCAAATGCAAATGCAAAAATGCATAAACATGCCAAAAATACAATATTTTTGTATTTTTGAAATAAATGATATGTGAAAGAAACAAAAGACTCTACAACTCTCAGATGAAATCTAAGAAAGACACTGAGACAAATGAAATCTAATGCACTAATACCAAAACAAAAAATAAATAAGATGACAAGAACAACTTCTAATTAAAAGGCAAATAAAAAAGGGTCTCTCGTCAGAAAAAAAGGCACTATATAGACACCAACAACACCCAAGAAGACTCAGCAACATTCAAACTTCACCCAACAACTCTCAATAATCCAAATCAAATTCAAAAGAGAAACATATGCGATTGTATGCAAAAAACCTGTGTGTATGTGCAACTATTCAGGAAAAACATGTGTGTTTACGCAACTATGAGGCAAAAACTCACGTATAAGAAGAAAGAGGGGTAAAAAGATAATATAAGACCAAATTATTTCAACATGACACTAATGGGAAAACATACTTCTGGACCCGACACAGAAATACAGATAAAAACAGAGCAATTCAAGCATATTGTGCACTGAATCCCCAAATAAAAACAAAGAACCTCCCCATTGAAGTCGCCAATTCTATTACGAAGAGAAAATTCCTATGGATTGGGGTAGACCACAACAGAATGAATGACATTAGAAATCAATCCATTCCAATATGCAAGATAAATAAATGCATCTAACACTAAGGGATATGAAGCATACCTTATTCCAGACAATTGATGTAGATCCTTGTTGAGCTTTTCCAACACTCTTGCATTTACAATTCACTCTCAAGAACAACAGACAAGACAAGCATGCTATATATCAAATTGTAAGGCCTACTATAGAATATATAAACCATCATGTATAATCAAATATAACTACATCCATGGAAAAAATATTCATACTTATACACATGTATTGGATAGGAAATGGAATGTTTCTATTAATAATAATCAGAGATAGAACAGTGAAAAAATTTGTTGGCACCTCGTCAAAATGGAGAAACCGAATCCTCATCCTGGGCCTCCACCACTTCAATCCTCCATCTCAATAAAAATCTTACAAATCAAAGTCAATCTTGCGAAGAGAAGCAATGTGTGCTCCAAAGGGACAAAGGGATGTAGACTCAAGCATAAACAAGTGAGGAAACAATGAACTATAGTTTCCTTGCTCTCCAGGCATATGAACTATAGTTTCCTTGCTCTCCAGGCATAGTGAGGGTCGAGTTGGAGCGTTTCCAGGCATATGGAAGGCCAAGAGTCAATTTATTCGGGAGTCAGTGAGGAAAAATCCAAAAGTTTTTGTTTTTATGCACATTTCTCGATGTACATGGGTATTGGATCAAAAGCTACGTGTACACATGGGTATTGGATTAAAAGTCATGTATACACATAAACATGTGTTTTTTATGGAATTTATTGGTTCATCAAAGTATAACTTGATCAAGGTGAGTCTAAGGAGTCTATAGAGGGAGGAGTCTATAGAGGGACATGGAAGGCCATAAAAGTGTGATCTATCAAGTGTGGTAAAATCAGCTATAACAAGATCTTACAACTTAATTCATTTTGTTAGTTGAATTACACAAAAGGATAAATAAACAATAACTAAAAGGAAATTAAATAGAACAAAATAACACATCCACACAAATAACACAAAATGTACCCTGGGAAAAAACCAAATAGAAGTGAGGACTATGACCTTTTTTTCCTTCTAGAAAATGTAACAAAAATACAAAGAAAGTGGTACTCACTATGGAGTTACCAAAAATTAATAGTCATGTTCACTCCTAGTTGTTGGTAACCCACCCACAAAATCCATGGAAATTCTTTCCCAATGTCGAGTGAGTACGAGCAAGGGATGGAATAGACCTTGCATTATTTTAGTAGGCTTGTTGGTATAATGAAGTACACACCCTCTAATATATTTTGCTTGTTCTTCTTGAATTCTAGGACAATACACATATCTTTGTAAGTTAGAAACTACCTCTTAAACACCAAAATTCCTTGCAACTTTGGAGGTGTGCACCTCTCTAATAAGATGCAATATTTCACCTTTAGGAACACAAAGCTTGTCTAGATTATAGAGTAACCCATTCTAGAGATGATATTCAACCTTATTGTAACCTTCTTCTACATGAAATCAGCCATGTAGTTGTTGAGTCACCTCCTTTAATTCATCATATTCTAAGCATCCTTCTTTGTATGCATCATGGGTAAAAGGTTCGATGTGCATAAGTATCCTCAATGTTATAATATTGGATGTGCATGGTCTTGAAAACATGTCTGCAAACTTATTAATGTTTTCATTCTTATAATTTATGACTAGATGAAATTGTTCAAAAATCCCCATCCAAATGTAATGTCCAATTTGTTGAGTTTACTATGGGCTTGGAAATATTGTAGTGGTTGGTGATATGTGTGGATAATTGCTTCCTTTCCCATGAGATAGTGCTTCCACTTCTTAACAAATTAAACTAGGGAATATAGTTCCTTATCATAGTTTGGGAAATTCAATACTCTCTCATGAATAATTTCAAAAAGATATAATATCGACATACCTCCTTGCATCCAAATTGATCCCATATGTTGTCCTGACAAAGGGGCATAAGAAGTAACTTCGCACGTGCATCCAAGGAAGATTTGTGCGCACACAATGGAAGCAAAGGAAGAGCTCAAAGGGTGAAAAGGGAACATGAAGGTAGAACAGAGAAGTGCATGGCAAAGGAAAGACAAGCGTGGATGCGTGCAAGGAGGAAAAAACTGGAAATCGACAGATACAGGATACAGATCATGGCCGTATAAGACGGCGTAAGCTCGTAGCTATGCATGTATGAGAATATATTTGTAAGTTAGGCTGATAGTGCCTCATGTCAAGTCATGATCACCAAAGTTGTAACCAAAGGGGTGGCTGATGGTGACGGCTAATAGACTGCTGAGATGCAGTTGGCCCTGCATGGCCATGTAAATTAGTATAAATAGGAAGGATGCAATAGTTAGAGGGTTATCTTTTTGTTAGTTGTAAGTGTAGAATGAGTTAATAGAGGAGAGCTGTATACAGTTGTAGAGAGAAGGTCTAAGAGAGGGTAATTAGAATAATGAAAGGAGAAAAGCTTTTCGAGAGTGGTGCAGACACGAGGTGAGTCGATCCAGGCTATGTGCGGATTTGTAGGTAGTAGTAGTAGATTAGGATGAATAAAACAGAGAGCATGAGAACTATGAGTTTGAACTTAAAGACATATCTCAAGATTAGTCTACATCCCATAGACTACAAGGTGCTATATCCTTTCTCATGCCAGATGAAGAGCACCTTGGTGGTTTTTTGTTGATTGCATGGGCAGACCCGGGTTTACTATAACCAATCAACAACACCCCTAACTCACTGGCCCTTTCAGCGACAGACCGCGAAGCGATCTGAAGTCTCACCCGAAGTGAATCTAATGGGTCGGCCAAGACTCAAGTGTCTTGGACCAGGTTCTGCACATCCTACTTTTCCTCTCTTTACTCCTATGAGTCACCAGGTCAGCTATCTCTGCGCATCGCACATCCCCTTCTACTCGCAACCCTTTTGACTGTGTGATTCTTATCCACGCGCAAGTCGCACGGTTTCTTCCCATGTCGCGTAACTCCCACTTACTCACAATATATCCAACCGTATCACATCTCTGCGCACCACAGGACACCCAACCTCTTCTCAACGCTAAGCCCTCAGCTCGCAGTCTCGCACACCGCAGCTCCTCTGTCGGTGCAATATTGCCTCTCTGCGATATCCTACCACTACGACTTTGCACCCTTAGCGTTGGCTGTGTCAACGTGTGCAACTCTACTTCCCAGAAGTTATATTGTGATTAAATGGTCATTAGAAACAAACGTAAAGGAGTCTTTAAACAGCTTACTAGAATACTTCAACTTATCTCTATCATCTTGCATTATCATGAGCTAAACAATACATACATTCACTTACTTCAACTAACATCATATGCATAATAACCAGTAACAATAAGCAAGTACAATCACATTCATGCAACACATAACATGCAGATTTAACGTGGTTCACCCCCAGGATGGGAGCTACGTCCACCAAACTGTGCTTCTATTATATAACTTGAGGGAAGTTAGCACAGTCTGTTGCACTGCATATGCAACGCGAGATCTCTTCTAGATCTCTGGCCTATTTCTATCTCTATATTGCCTTTCTTTCAATATATCCTTCCCTCTCTTTTCTCTCTCTGTGGATGGTTATTACATATAGACTCAAATGACTCACAGACAAGCTAGGTGTCTGGATCGTTACAACACAGTCTGTCTGACTGACTCCTGAGTCTACTTCAAAATAATCTATTGACCAACTAACGACTCATCCTACGAGCTAACCAACTGGCTAATTAACTGATTAGCTAACCCTTTACAATACAAAATGCAAGCTTTTATAGGTGGCCCAAAGGTCTCACCATTACAACACTATGGGCCTGTCCCAACAGTAAACCCAAACCCTAAATAGTGATAGTCGGTCCTCTCTATACTTTAGGTAGCCGCTTCCCATCACACCACAGCTCTCTGCAGTCTTCCATGCTTCCCGGCACTGACCATGGGTACTATGCACCGCTTCTGTCTTCTGTCCTTCGCCTTCAATGCTTGAGCCTCGTTGCTCCTTCTTCTTTATGAGGGTTGCTGAGCCCTCCTGTCTTTCGTCACTGCCTTCAATGCAATGGTTGAGCTTTCTTCTCTCGGCCGCTCTGGTACCGTTGCCTTCTTGACTTTTCTATCCCAAAAGTCATGGTTTCTGGCTCTGCTCTCTACCTGGAAACGTGCTATAGCATCGTAGCTTTGCCTTGTCCTCTTTTCGCCAAAAATTATCTCTCCGCCAAAACTAGCAGCTTCTTCTGTAGCTGCGGACCCTGCTCCAACAGTCCCCTAACACTTACTTGTGGCTCGTCCTCGAGCCACCTGCACCAGGCTTCTCCTGCTACAACTTATCCTTCGCCTCCTGCGAAGTGCGCTGTAACCTTCCTTGAAGTCCTGCGACTTCATTCTTCATCTCCTCGGCACATTCTTTCTGGAGTTTCAGTAACTTAGTTCGCTAGGATCTCTTATCCTTTCTGCCCAAAGTCATGGTTTCTCTCTCTTCGCTCTTTCTTCTGTATGAGCACTCTAGTGTTTGAGAAGTGTTCCACATATATCCTTTCCTTTTTATCTGGGTTAGAACTTTTATCACAAGAAAAATCTGTATCTTCCATCCTTCTCAAACATTTCCTTCCATCTAGAGCCTCGTGGATGGAGAAGAAGCAACCCATGAACTCTGCTCTGAGAACAAGCCTTTGTCCTCGTTTTGGAAGTCTCCCCTCTGCTGGGTTTGCAGTCTTCTTCCACTTCTCTTCTCTTTGAAGTGGTCCAGATCCACATGCTGCCTCTGACCCTCAGGTTTCTGTTTCAGTACCTTCGCAATCTTTCGTTCTTTTCTTGGCTGATCAGATAGGTCAGGGACCTTCTCCCGTTGCTTTCTTTTTCTCATTTTTACCTTCCTTCTAGTGGGAGATTTCCTCTCATCAGTCTTCTGCTCTGCTTTCTTATCTTCAGTGATCAGCTTGGAGTCCTTCTTCTCCTTAGCAAAGACTTTAGTGACAACTTCTACTTCTGGTGCTTGACTCTTCATCCTTAGCGACTGTCTAACTTGTGCTGTCTCTAATTTCAAAACCTTGGGTGGCGTCGTCATGGAGAACGCACGGCCAGTACGTTCTTTCTAAGATTTACTTCTATAGGTTCAGCCTCAGTCAGAATTCGCTTGGCTCAATACTCTGGGCATGCAGTGGCTTCGAACTCTGGAAGTCACTGTACTCTGCAACTTAATTGGCTCTGCACAAGGGACACTTAGCACTGCCTTGCATATCTCTCGAGATTTGGTAACTGTACCCTTCCTACTTGAAGGATGACTGCTTTTATGCCGAAGGCATACTACCGGAAGCAACGGTCCTCCTAGGTCAACCCCGTTGGTCATCATAATTACTTGGACGAGACCCTACCCGTCATTCTGATTTGTCATAATTGCTGAGATCTGATCACGTGTCCCTCAAAGCGTGCATATCCAGGCACCGGTGTCGTCGAAGATTTACCAAATCTGGAAAAATTTATTATACTACTTCCAAATCTACGGTAGGGGATATCAGTCATTTCTTCATTAACTACCTGTTAGATAGTGACTTGACTAGCCCACTGTCAGTTGCAACTGGGTACGTGGCAGGGGGAAACATCTTACTGCTGCGATGCAACTCCGCATCACCTGCGCAAACAAACAGTGTTAAAGATTTTTTTTTGGGTGTAGACTCGCTCCCAGTGCGATGCCTCCTTTCAACTACACTGGACATATGCATTGTCATAAACTGTTCATGCTAGGGCTGAGAGGTGGGGAGGTTATCACTATAGATTTTCAGCCTACTGCCATTAATCCATGTGGGCAAGAGCTCCCCGTTCAGCTGGCTGAGCTGAACAGCACCTCCTTCTGTGACTTGTTGGATCTGGTATGGTCCCAGCCAATGCGTCTTAAAATTCCCTAGGAACTTGATGAATTTACTGTCATAAAGGAGCACCAGGTCTCCGGTCTAGAAAGTCTTATTCTTAATGTGTCTGTCATGCCAAGCTTTTTCTCGGGCCTTCTGCACTCTCTGATGGAATCCAACGATGAACCGGTCTTCTTCTAAGGCAAGCAGCTGTCCTAACCTTGCTTCGACTGTGTCTGTATCAGTCATCCCGGTAATCTAAGCAATTCTTAAACTGGGGAGAATATACTCCATAGGCATAATAGCCTCTTGTCCATATACCAAGCTTAAAGGTGTGTGTCCCGTAAGTTTCTTGCATGTGGTTCTGTATGCCCATAAGACAGCGTTAACTCTGAGGTCCCAATCATTCCTCTGGCTATTACAGATCTTAGTAAGAGCATTTTCTAGAATCTTATTGAAGGCTTCTACTGTACCATTAGCCTGCGGGTGGTAGGGAGTGCTCTTATGGTGCTGAATCTGGAATTCTTCTGTTAATGCCTCAATAGTACTATTCAAGAAATGTGTACCTTGGTCGCTCATCAAAATTACTAGGCATCCAAACCTGCTGATGATGTTTTCAAAGAGGAACTGTGCAGCTTTAGCAGCATCACAATTTCTTACTGCTGTGGCCTCTGCCCATCTGGTGAGGTACTCTATTCCAGTGATAATATATCTCGCACCAATGCGCTTCCCTGGTGGGTTGATTGGACCCACAAAATCTATAGCCCATTTGTCAAATGCGCACAACGTGACCTGCGGTCGCAGCGGCATTTCATCGCGTCGCGAGGGTTTTCCTACCCTTTGGTAGATATCGTAGCATCTGTAAAAGTCCTTGGTGTCTTTTTGCAATGTAGGCCACCATAATCATGCCTCTAAGATTTTCTGCACAGTCGGTTTTCCGGCGAAATGACCTCCTGCGGTTCTTGAATGTGCTTCTCTGATAATAACATCTTTTTCATGCGGCATTACACATTTGCGTAGGACTTCATCTGGGCCTAACTTGTATAGGCATCCTGCAATGAGGGTGAAGTCTGCTGCCTTAAAAACCAACTATTTCTTTTGCTGCTTAGTAAACTCGTCAGGTGCTACTCCTATGGTGAGGAATTGAATAATATCGGCATAGTAGTCATCTGCAATCTGTATGGAGAACAACGGCACATCTGGCAGATTGTCTTCTAGGTTACTGGGATCTTCTCCTGAGTCTAACTGCGACAGATGATCTGGTCCTGCATTCAGTCTTCCTGGTTTCACAATGATTTCAAAATCATACTCCTGGAAGAGGAGTAACCATTTGCAGACTCTCCCCCCTAACACTGTTTTATTGACTAGGTACTTCAATGCGGAATGATCAGTAAAAATTTTAAATGAGGCACCCAATAGATAGTGCCTGAACTTCTGCAGTGCATATACCATAGCTAAGCCCTCCCTTTCTGTTGTGGTGTAGTTCTTTTCCGTTGTTGATAGCTTTCTGCTGGAATATGCGATGGGATGGTCAAGATCCCCTTCTCCTGGCTGGGTCAAGAAGACTCCTAATGCGATGCCAGATGCATCCACATGTACATGGAAAGGCTTAGTCCAATCTGGAAATACTAGGATGGGTGCTGTAACCATCTTCTCCTTAAGTATGTCTAGACTCTGCTGGCATTCCTCGTTCCATAGAAATTTTACATCCTTCTTGAGCAATTTCTCCATCGGCGCTGTAATCTTTGCGTAACCCTTGATGAACTTTCTATAGTACCCGGTATGACCAAGTACTGTCCTCAGTTGCTTGACTGAGTTAGGTGCTGGAAGATTTACAATGATAGCGATCTTGGTGGGGTCTACCATCAAGCCTTGTCTGCACACAATGTGACCCAACAAAATACCAAATGGTGCACAGAATATACATTTTTTCAAGTTTAGAGAGATCTGGTACTACCTACATTTCTCTAACATCAGTCTTAGATCACCTATGTGCTTATCAATTAGCCCAAATATAGTCCAGTCATCGAAATATACTTCTAAGAAATTATGAATGTATTCTTTAAATACAGCAACTACTACTCTAGAAAATATAGTTGGTGCATTCTTAAGACCAAAGGGCATTACCGTATATTGGAACGAGCCCCATTATGTTGCAAAGGTGGTCTTGGATCGATCTTGTGGATGTATTCTGATCTGGTGGTAGCCTGAAAACCCGTCGGTGAAGGAGTAGACCTCCTGTCCTCCCATGTTGTCTAATACTTCATCAGTGAACGGTGTTGGAAATGGATCATGAAGTGATGCATCGTTGAGTTTTCGCAGATCAACATAGATCCTGATGTCCCCTTTTGTTTTCTTCTCTTGCACTACCATAGGGATAACCCATTCGCTTTCCTCTACTGGCTCAATGATGCCTGTTGCTAGCATTTTATCAATTTCATCCTTTACTTTTTCTTTGTAGCACGGATTCAATCTATATGGGCGCTACTTAACTGGTCTAGCATCCTCCTTTAATGGTATCCTCATGACTCCCAGGTCTCCAACTATTCCCTTCATCTCTGTGAACTTGGTGGGAAATAGGTCCTGATAGTCATGTAGCAGATCTGCAATCTGTCTGACTGTTTCATCATTCCAGTAGTCTCCAATAGAGGCAAACTTAGGTTCTGCATCTGTGCCAATATTGATCTTTTTAGTCTTGATGGGCTCGGTGATCGCTGGAATCTCTAACTGTGGTCCCTCCACTTCGCTAGTGCCTTCTGATTCCGGAATGTTGGTGTTGAAAGGATCCTCATCTGCCTCCTCTGATTCTGATGCAAACTTATAGCATTCCAACGCCTCTTCTAGCTGGATAGTCCACTCAGGTTGGACTGGTACTGAGATGGTGCGCTCCTCAAAAATCTTTGTCTTGATTATGTCTAGGGCCTGAGCAACACTTGGATGTTCTGATTCAAACGCAAAGGTGAGTAGGAAGCTGTCTATCATAAGCGGCCATGTGGTTGTTCCTTTGCGCAGCTCGGTCTCTATATACCAATTCCTTGGAATTGTGTCCAATGCGTGAATGAATCTGTGAACCCATTCATCCTCTGGAATGTCCGACCAGTTCTGTTCACGTGTCTGAATGTGTACCCTGGGGTCAGTTTCTCTTGTGTACTTCTACTGAACATACTCTCTGTCGGTAGAAAATATGATCGCCATCAGTATTTTTATATTATCCCATGATGTGATATTCTCTTTATGCGCATACCACCATCTTGCAGGTGTGGCTCGAACTGCAAGGTCCATAGCTGCGATCCTCTGCGCATGAGGAATTTGTTGCTCAAATTGTTCAAAAAAATCCTGGATATCTGTCAGACCATGATATGATGGAGTCTCAGCGATCTCGGCACCAATCCATCGCAATGACTTGCTTATAAACGCACATCTGTGCGATGAGACTTCGTAAAGTCTGTTCTGCCAGTTTTCTAGACCAACATTCGAATCCGATGCGCATGAGCTGTCGCATCACCAACTAATATGCCCTTCTGCGGTTGGATTTATATAGTCGTTCTGGTTTGCAGTCATTTGGTAGAGACTATCGATGTTATGTGCCTCTTCCTCTACTCGGATGGGTTCAATATATCTAGGACCTTGGTAAGGATCCAGCGGTGCGATGACCCAGATCTGCGCATCCTCAAAGGTCATTTGTCTTTTCTTTAGGTCAATGACAGCTTTACTGCCAATTGCCCAATCGATACTCAATAGTGCTGGATATGGCCGACTGTCACCAATGATTTCTATAACCTCGAAGTCCACAAAAGTACAAACTCCGTCAATATCAACTGGCACTTGCGGTAGTCGACCCAATGGTGATACTCGCTACTGATTAACTAATCTCAGGTGGATAGGTGATAGGGCTAACTGAGGGCTACCCATCTGTTCCCATGTCTGCTTAGTTCGAACATTCACCTCTGATCCTAGATCTAAGACAACCTCATCCATTTCAAACTCACCAATCTGCACTGTGAATTTCATCTCTCGTCCTATCCTTGTATGTCTGGTAATATTATGGATAGCGCAGTGTGCACTGCCCGAGAGAGAGGGTTGCTGACACTGATCTATCATGCGCTGTAGCTCACTGAAAGCTTTATCATTTCTCAGGAGTTTCAAGCAGCTGAGCAGGAAGGCTTGTACACTTCCTGTCGATTCATCCTCATCGCATCTTCCCGATGTGGTAGCCTGCTGTGCTTGCTCAGGGTTATCGCTACAAGGTACTTGTTGCGGTACGCCCCTAGATGGCAGTACCTGCGGTATTGATGGTGTAATTTCATCAAAGGAAGCCTTAGCTTCATGAAAGGTCTCTTTATTCTTCTGTAGGTCAAGTGTTGTTGCTTTATTAGGAGCTCTGTGCACCCACCCCTGACTTGTGTTCTTTCCGGTCTCCTGCGATGTGCCTCTGGTGGAAGCACTGCTCCGAGTCACAATGTTAACTGCTGGTTCTGGTTCCTTAGGCTCAGCGGCAATAAGCTAGATGTTCTAGTGTGCTGTGAGCTTAGGCTCTTTGATCTTAGCTATCAAGATAGGACATTCTTCTATGGTATGATCATAAGATTTGCAGTAGTTACAAGTAGTAATAGCGTTTTGACAGTCCCTAGCATAGTGTCCTGTGATTCCACAATTATAACAAGTGACTGGTCCGTGACCTTGGCCAAAACCTCCTCCTCGGCCAAAGCCTTCTCCTTGTGTGAATCCTCCTCCACGGCCTCGTCCTCTGAATCCTCCTCCACGGCCTCCATACGTCTGATCCGGCTGTGGTCCTGTTGTTGGACCCTGTGTGTCTGCTTGGACTCTGTACACATCCTGTGTTCTTTCTGACATGAGATCATAAGCTCGGCAATCTTGTTGATCATGCCCGACGGATTTACAGAAGATACAATATAGGTTTTTAGGTGTCTGTACATAATTTTGAAGCAAAGGGCATTGCTGAGGTGGATGTCCTTGTGTTTTACATATTTCACACCATGGCCCTTGCGCTCGTGGTAAGGGGTTAGGAGCCCCTGACGCTAAATATTCTGCAAATATTGGACAGTTGTCTTTACTATGGCCTTGTGTTCTACACTTTCTGCACCATATGTCCTGCATAACCTCTTTCCCTTTTTTAAGTTCGTGTATCTGTAACGTAGGGTTGGCCAACTGGGTTTGCAGAGTTGTCATGCATGTACTGGTTTCTGCTATAGGTGAAGCCTCTAGGTTCATTTCCATCTCCAGCGCTTCATCTTGAGTAGTAAGTTTCTGCTGCATTAGTGGCATTCTGATATGAGGGAGCAGTGCTACAATAAACCATTCCTTATGCTGCTCCGGCGCAAACTCAAAACTTACTTGGTCTATAAGAGCTTTGAATTTCTGGTCAAATTCCCATACTGACTCTGATGCCAGCTGCTTAATATCCTTAAGCTCTGTAATGCACTGAGACTCAGACTTAGGTTTCTTAAATTCTTTAATCATGGCGTTCTTGACCTGGGCAAGCGTCTTGGGTAATGTAGTATACTTTATGTACCATGTCAAGGCTCTGTCTCTGAGTGTGGTGACCAACTGTACAAGTTTAAGGTTATCATCGTTGATTGTTTTAATGGTCCACATAGCTTCGGATAGGAACCAATAGTGTTCTGGGTCTTCTGCTCCTGTACCTTTAAAAATAGGTAGCTTCATGTCGTCTCCCATTCTATTTCTCTGTGGTGGGTTCTGATTGACTGGGGTACTACCACTCAGCGGTGTAGGTGAAGGTGTTGTAGGGGGAGTAGGTACTGACTGTGAGCTACTAGATGGAGTACCGACGGGGTTATTCTGAGTCCATGTCTGCTTCTGTGGAGTATAGGGGTGGTAAGGGATACCCCCCTCTGGTTCTTCTATGGTGCTAGGTCTCTGTTGTCTAATACTGTCTGAACTGTCTTCAAATACAGGAAAACTAAAATATACTTTATACTTCTTTCCAATACGTGTTCGTCCAATGTCATCAAAATCACTTTCAAACTCTTGTGACATTACTATCTTTACTTATTCATCTGAGACTAGATCCATTGTTCCTTTTTCATATAGTAGCATTTTAAGGGACAAGTTTAGAGATCTTAGGTACTTACCACGGTATCCTCTGAAGAAGTATCGTTCAGCTGCGCTGAAGCTCTTTCTCTGGTCAACTGCAAATTCTATAACAAAGCCTTCTAGCACACTTGTCAGCCAGAAGTCCACTACTCTCGTAATCGGATTGTCAAGGTTCTGCACGGTCTGAATCAGGTTCGGTGTCCAGACAATGTGTCTTTTCTTCTTGAATATGTTCTCATCTGTCAACTTGGATAACCAGTTGAAAAGCTCGTTTCCATAGGTTGCAAAAAATATAGCGTGTATGTCTGAAGCGATATGCTTTTCTAACCAGGCTTCTGTGCTTAGTCTCAGACTCCTATTCTCTTTCTTGGTGAACCCCCTTAAGTATGAATCCAGCCACTGGTGAAACTCTTCTCTGGTAGGATGCCAACAGAACATTGACTCCCAGTCGTTTAAACCGGAAACGGAACCATTTGTTGATTGCATGGGCAGACCTGGGTTTACTATAACCAATCAACAACACCCCTAACTCACTGGCCCTTTCGGCGACAGACCACGAAGCAATCTGAAGTCTCACCCGAAGTGAATCTAATGGGTTGGCCAAGAATCAAGTGTCTTGGACCAGGTTCTGCGTATCCTACTTTTCCTCTCTTTACTTCTGTGAGTCACCAGGTCAGCTATCTCTACGCATCGCACATCCCCTTCTACTCGTAGCCCTTTTTACCGTGCGATTCTTATCCACGCGCAAGTCACACGGTTTCTTCCCACGTCGCGCAACTCCCACTTACTCACAATATCTCCAACCGTATCGCATCTCTGTGCACCGCGGGACACCCAACCTCTCCTCAATGCTAAGCCCTCAGCTCGCAATCTCGTGCACCGCAGCTCCTCTGCCGGTGCGATATCGCCTCTCTGCGATATCCTACCACTACGACTTTGCACCCTTAGCGTTGACTGTGTCAACGTGTGCAACTCTACTTCGCAAAAGTTATATTGTGATTAAATGGTCATTAGAAATAGACGTAAAGGAGTCTTTAAACAACTTACTAGAATACTTCAACTTATCTTTATCATCTTGCATTATCATGAGCTAAACAATACATACTTTCACTTACTGCAACTAACATCATATGCATAATAACCAGTAACAATAAGCAAGTACAATCACATTCATGCAACACATAACACGTAGATTTAACGTGGTTCACCCCTAGGATGGGAGCTACGTCCACCAAACTGTGCTTCTATTATATAACTTGAGGGAAGTTAGCACAGTTTGTTGCACTGCATATGCAGCGCGAGATCTCTTCTAGATCTCTGGCCTATTTCTATCTCTATATTGCCTTTCTTTCAATATATCCTTCCCTCTCTTTTCTCTCTCTGTGGATGGTTATTACATATAGACTCAAATGACTCACAGACAAGCTAGGTGTCTGGATCGTTACAACACAGTCTATCTGACTGACTCCTGAGTCTACTTCAAAATAATCTACTGACCAACTAATGACTCATCCTACGAGCCAACCAACTGGCTAACTGACTGATTAGATAACCCTTTACAATACAAAATGCAAGCTTTTATAGGTGACCCGAAGGTCTCGCCATTACAACACTGTGGGCTTGTCCCAACAATAAACCTAAACCCTAAATAGTGACAGTCGGTCCTCTCTGTACTTGAGGTAGCCGCTTCCTGTCACACCACAGCTCTCTGCAGTCTTCCATGCTTCCCGGAACTGACCATGGGTACTATGCACCGCTTCTGTCTTCTGTCCTTCGCCTTCAATGCTTGAGCCTCGTTGCTCCTTCTTCTTTATGAGGGTCGCTGAGCCCTCCTGTCTTCCGCCGCTGCCTTCAATGCAGTGGTTGAGCTTTCTTCTCTCGGCCGCTCTGGTACCATTGCCTTCTTGACTTTTCTATCCCAAAAGTCATGGTTTCCATCTCTGCTCTCCAGCTGGAAACGTGCTATGGAATCATAGCTCTGCCTTGTCCTCTTTCTGCCAAAACTTATCTCTCCGCCAAAACTAGCAGCTTCTTCTGTAGCTGTGGGACCCTGCTCCAACATTTTTCCCAGATGGGTTTCCATGTTATTTCATGTGTCCAAATGAATGACTAGTGTGGTGAATGGTTATATGATTGATTCGTAGTTGATTTCTATATAATGTTGATGCATTCCAGTCTTGAATGATTCCCACCATAGGTAAATGAATGAATAGAATGCATTGTAGATTGAACCAGCACATGTATATTTCGGTGCGATTCCTATTATGCATTTCAAATTAGGTTGTAGAGTCAATTGAAGTAAATGCAGCTGCGCTGCACTAGTTATACTAGGTGTGAGGAAGAGTGGAAGACCAAGTCATGCACGATGACATACTGTTATGCTCATTCATGCAGGACTGACTTTGCTATCCAATCACCCTATTTCCTTCATTGAGCCCTTGGTTATGAACCAAAGGACTATGCTTCCCTGAAAATCGTGGAAAATTTGTTTTGATGGTTACCCATCTATGAGATATCTCAGGTGAGACTGCACTTGCTTTGTAGGTGTTGCCGATGGGGCTTGCTCTATCGATCCAGTATATCGAGTAGTTGTTGGATCAATAGGCTGCGCAGGACCTAGGTCACGGAAGTTAGGAAATGTGGCCAACAAATGGTTCTATTGCTGGGACCCTTGCGATTAAATCGAGGAGATTGCGTGGCACCCAACGAAGGAGGAGATAGAAGACTGGATGAAGTTTAAAACAATGGTGTTTGTGCAAGAAGAAAGTGCACGGACATGGGTTAGCATAGAAATATGGTTGGATGATTATATATACTCTGATATTCATGAGATCTTCTTTGCTGAATTCCTTGTTCTATTGCATGAATGGATGGTAGGATTGGCATCTAGGTGAACCAACTCCCAGATAAGGGAGATTACTGAGTGGAGCGACCAATTGATTCAAGAGGTAACTAGTGTAAGTAACGTTGTGTCAAGAGCTGTTTATTTTTGGGTTGATAGTATATTGCAAGTGTATATTACTAAATTTGCAATAGATACCATAACTTCATATAGTGAAGCTGAATGAGATTTCTTCCAATGACCGCGAAGGAGATACTTGTTGAGTATAAGTACTAGGATAAAACAACTTGCTTATGAGAAAGGCCTTTTACACCTAGATAGTTGAGCCATGTGCTTGGGAAGGGGATATGCC
Organism: Pseudotsuga menziesii; assembly: GCA_001517045.1. NCBI lineage: Eukaryota > Viridiplantae > Streptophyta > Pinopsida > Pinales > Pinaceae > Pseudotsuga > Pseudotsuga menziesii. Next base: position 435,219 of record LPNX011101511.1, read on the forward strand.
GCTAATAAGTAGGTAAGAACATGGGGAAGATGCGTGGAGATGTTCCTTAGAAGAATAGAACCTGAACTCAAGGATGGATTTCTAAGAAGTGGGAGAAGATTCAGATTAGGAAAGAGAAGGAAAACTGAAAGGGGTTGATGGAATCCTAGTTTGTTCGAAGGAAACGAACATGAACATTGGTCGTGTGAAGACAAAGGGTCTTGTGACGAAGAGGAGGACTACAGCCCGATATCGAAAAGAACTGAGGATCCATATATCTCTGATGAGACCTCAGGGTCAGAGTACAATTATATAACACCAGTTGTATCACCTGAGCCGAGATCTAGATTCTCATCCCCTATAAGAACCTCCAACTCGGACAACACTAGTCTTAAAACTAGTGTGCCCGAAGGCACAACTCAATTGAACCCTACCCTAGAGAACCTGAATGGCAACATCATGGCTACGATAGAAGTATGGCTACCTACATTTAATGGGAATGGAATAGAGGACCCGGAACAACATTGGTTTTTTTGTGAAGCTATCTAAATGGTATGCTTAGTACATAATGCCGATATAAAGAAGGGACAAATGATTATGACCTTAAGGGGTCACGCCCTGGATTTGGTTCATAAAGTTTTGTGTCATCCCATCTGGAACACCACAGAAGACCCTTGAGGAAATCCAAGCTACAATGATATCAGAGTTCAGAAAACCCAAATTAGAGTCCCAATGTATTACTAAGATTAAGGAGATTAAACAAGCTCTGGAAAAATCTATATGGGATTTTGACCAAATATTCAAGACACTGATGGATAAAGTAAGCTTCCAAATTTCTGATGTACAACATAAGGAATGGTTTATTGCTGCTCTGCTACCACACATCCAAGGGCCACTGATGCAATAGAAGATTGAGTCGCAGACAGAAGCATTGGAGCTGGCGATGAATCTAGAGGCTTCGCCTATTGCTGACGGTGCTGCCAGAATGGTCCAGATTTAGTCATAGCTAGCCAACCTCACACTACAACTTTAGGATATCAAAAAGGGGAAAGAAGTACAAGAATATTTATGGTTCACAAAATGTAGAACGGACAGACACACTAAGGATAACTGTTTGACCTTCAAGAATTATGTCGCATATGGTGCACCTAACCCATTAAATGGGAAAGGGTTACCCTAGTGTCATATATGCCAATCAAGAGGTCACCGTGATGAAGAATGTGTGTATTTGAAAAAGGTTGTAAGTACCCCAGCAAACTTATTTTGTAAATTTTGTAGATCAGTAAGACATGATGAAAAAGACTGTAGGGCATACCAGCTCTTGAAAGAGAAAATAGTTGATACATACTTGATGAGAAATGAGGGGTCCCCCCAGGTTGAATAGGTGTAAACCTCATACCAACCTACGTAGTTCCCATCTAATTGGTACCCACAGCTGTATGCGCCTCAACAACCATATGCATAGCCAAACCCCTATTAGCAGAACTATCAGTAGAACCAACACCTGCAACAGCAATTACACCTTCATGGAAGGGGTGGTGGAAAATTTAGAGGACAAGGTGGTGGAGGAGGATTTGGTAGGGGGAGAGGTCCAGTTACATGCTATAACTATGGACAAGTATGTCACTTTTCCATAGACTATTTGGAGCCTAATAGGACATGCTCATATTATAAGGGTCAAGATCATAATGTTGAACAATGTCCTCAGCTGATCGCAAAGTGGCAAGTAAGAATTGTTGCTACACCCAACCCCCCACCAAACCCGAACTCAAATGAAAATGAGAATGTTTAGATGATTGTGGCTGAACTGCGAGACCTGAACATTGCAGCTGTAACAAGAGAAGATATGATGGCTGGAGGAGAGTAAGAGAACTCCCAAGAGTAGAAACAGCCACAAGTGAGACCGACGGTGCAGGAAAAAGAATCATCGACTGACCTAAAGCAGAAAGAAGTATTTTGGGATGTGCAAACAGAATTCATAAGCCCTAATGTACCATCAAGTTCAACAAAATTCAAGGACATGCTGGAACAATTCCAATACCGATTTCAAAAGAAAGCTTCAACTGAGGATAGTAAGCTAAGACCTCTTCTGTCAAGTTGGTTGATGTTAATTCAAGATAAAGATGCTATTGCAGAGCTACAAGCAATAATAGAAAAGATCCTTGTAGTACCACCAATTGAGAAGAAGATTAATAAAATACAATGGAAATGTAAGGCTGGCCGCGAAATGAGAATGAATACATAGATAGGTGACTATGACATTGACTATATTATCTTATACTTGGGGTCAGACGTCAATATCTTGACTCGCCAAATGTGGGAAATCATGGGTAAGCCGCACTTGGACTGGTCTCCTATCCAACTGCGTCTTTCCAATCAGATGAAGGTACTACCGATTGGACGATTGAACAATGTCATTGTTGATGTTGAAGGAGTACGCACATATGTAGAATTTGAGGTCATCAACATTGTGGATGATACAAATCCTTACCCTGCACTACTAGGAATAGATTGGGCTATAAACAATAAAACAATTATCAATTTCAATAAGATGATCATCTTGTTTGAATATGAGGAGATGAGTGTGGTATCACCCATTGATCCATTTGAGGGGCAAAGATATGTTGAACTTGTTTATAATGAGGGGTAGGCCGACTACCTCGATCAAATCTACAATGTTACAGCCCTGTACGAAGATCATATTAGTCTAATGGTATATGGGAACCTAAGCCGGAAGTGCACAAGTTCTTGTACGTCTGATTTAGGAGAGGCTTTAGAGAATTGGAAAAATAGGTTACATGAAGTCTCCATGAGAAGGTGTGCAAGAGTGACAAGGTCTGTGCGATAGGTGGAGACTGATTCAAGGGAATTACTCACCTATGAGAGATTCATATACCCTTTGGATATGGAACCTAAGACCTGTGATAACTCTGAGCAACTGTGACAGGGAACCTAGCAGGTTGCACACACAAATCTAAAAGTTGACAAACACCCTATAATTCCTAACACAATCCAGAGAGACATGGGGGCTATAGTTGAGAAGATCAATGATGCTAATGCTCACCTACACAGCGTAGCTACTCAGCAAGACAAGCTACCCAAGGATGAAGAACATAGCCCCATTAACTCCAGCGGGTCAAAAATAATGGAACTAAGTAAAGATCGCAAAGTAATACAAAAGAAACCATAGGGTGAAACAATTGTACAAATCACCGATCTCCTAAAATAATATCAGACCCTATTCCCTATAAATGGCACAAAAAGAAAGGAAAGGGTAGAAGACTTTGATAGGATGAATATACCTTTGTGATTGCAGACTAAACCAACTCAACAACAGCTATTGCCAGGGCATTGTCAATATATCAGGGTGAATCCATCCATAGAAGGATGACTTATTCTACAATATGACAGCAGAGCCGTCACACACCCTCACAAACTGGAGGCAACTTGGCTACAGCCATATATCATCACACAAAAGGTGGGTAGGGACACAACAAAATTTCAGAAAAGTCTATGGCACCCACATCGTGAGTTTGGTAGACAACAATTGCTTGAAACCTTACTCCAAGAGGTGTAAAAAAAACAAAGCGGAAAAAAAGGATGTAAACTATTATGTTGCAATATTGCGACAGAACTAGTAGAAATCATGAGCACTCAACCACCCAGTGGTCACATCATCACATATACCCAAGTGGGTAACCTAAAGTGTGCAAGCGGTAAGACAACTAGGCACCAAAGAAGTCAAAAAGCAAGAATGACAAGCTAGCTAGCATTAACCACCAGATCCATACCAAATATCTATACGGTTGGGTCACTTCCGTTGTATCAAATTAACCCAGTGAAAGGAGCAACGTGGCATGCTATTAGATCTCGACAACTATTGTAGCACTAATTGCCATTACTAGTTTGATAGGTACAACCCGAAAGGTCAGCTATAGAAATTAATGGAGAAAGAATTGGAAAAGGAAACCTACAAGCATGACTAGACCTTAATCTATTTCCAAATAAATGATTGAACAACGTTTTCCGCTATTTAAATATTCATTTCTTTGTTAGGACAATTTTTATATTACACGGTGAGAGCACTAGAGTCGAGCTGTTGCAGACCTACATCCTGGCACCTGTTTTCCATCATGTTCAAACCCATGGTAATTAAAATCCCCAGTAGAAGTGAGGATTCAAATGCCACTCTCATCTCCAGATGCCTAATTGAGGAGGAAGTAGAAATACAGTAAACTGCAAGCCCACAGTTGCAGCCATCCCCAGAGACTGATACAATGGCAAGAAATAAGAAGCCACAGAAAAGTTCGACCCCTGGTTCGCATCCTATACCAAACCCAGTCCAAGAAATACCAGTTATTCTAGGTGAGTCATCTGCACGACTACAACCAAGGAAAAAGAAATGCAAAGTTCCAGATACCTCAGACAACCGGGGAAAGATGCCTGCTATTTCCCAAGGAACTGATGATGGAGATAAATAACTACCACCACAAGAGGATCCACAGAGAGAACAGGCTGACCGAAAATTTCCAGCTTATGTTAGACCAAGAAGACTTGGTGCAGTCCATGTAGATCTCCCGACAAAACTGGTGACCACTTTGATTGCACCAAGGATCCCTGTCGGCGTACCTTTGTTAAAGGACATCCTCCCAACATTAGCTGTGTTAAAAATCTAGGGCTACGACACTCAGAAATAGGAGGGATTAAAAATAACAAATTACATGGATATAATACAGACTGCTGACCCTGCTATCAAGGTAATCAAACCGTAGAAGTGGGATGATGGACTAGCCACTTTCGGCCTCCTCAATGTGTTGTTTATGCCTCATTTTGGCCATAGTGCACAAACCAATATGTATGTAAAGTAGTTGCTAGTCTGCATTCTTCGAGGATACTTATGGCTAAACCGGCCATACCCAATTACTGTTGAACTATTATCGAGAATTACAGGGCTCCCAAGTGAAGGTAAAGACCCTCTACCTTATTTCTCTAAGCATAAAAATCAGGACATTAAGAAAAAGTACAACCTTCAGTGCATAGGATGGGGATGCTTAATTGGGTCCATCCAAGACAAAAGTGTCCAGGTTGCTGCAAAATTATTATCCTGTAAAATATTTCATAAAGTGGTACTGACGCAATGTTCTACATGATTAATATAAATTACAGATTTATGTGCACATGGAAAGAAATTCAACTAGTCATGGTACTTGCTCACCGCCTTGTTCAAAGATGTGATGCTGGCGCAACAAAAGGAAGGGCATAAATTCTACTATTCCTGGATGTTAATTTTGATCTCATTCACTATCTAGGCTGATCCCCCAGACTATGTACATATGAATGTCCTGGTCTTCTGTTTGGGGGGGAAATATTACAATTTATGGGAAGACAAGACCGACACCAAGCATCAGCAGGATAGAAATGTGGTATTCTTCTTGCACGCAGAAGCACTGCGCCAAGTTGTTCGGAAAACCCATAGGATCCACACCGCAACTGTGCAAAGGTATGCTTATTTTGTCAAATTTGAAGCTGATATACACCAGATAAATTTTTTACCTGTCAAAGCTCCACACCGACATATACATCAAGCCAGGTTCATAGTAACCAATGAGGATGTGGACACAATTTTCAAGCTCTGGCAGGAGGAATGGTGCGTATCACTTGCAGAGCCACTTCCTGAAGATCAGAATGTAGAAGAACCACCAATTCACCAAGTTCAGGGTGAAGAACAAGAAGGTGATGATGCCCAAGGGGACCCATCGCAAGAAAACTTGGAAGATGATGATGATACAAAGGACTCATACCACCATCCTTCCATGTAGCCACATGCAAAAGAGGGGACGCAGACGTGTATACAGCCTGAGGAAGCCCAATCATCGCACAAGAAGAAGAAGGAAGACATAACAACAAACACCACTACTTTAACATAGGATGAGTTGCAAGAACTTGCTAGTGTTGTGGGAAAAGTTGCATGAGATAACCTTGGTGGTATAAGGACCCAACAAGAGAACATCGTTTCCCAAGTCCAAACCCACCTCAATTAGTTAACCAAAACTATCAATGAGATCAAGCACACGGTGGACACCAAAGATCATTGCATTGATCCTAACATACCACTACTCACACCACTGTGGGAACCACCAATCAAGGTACTCATTCAGGCACACACACTTGACATGAAGGAAGACACAGTCATAGATACTGATAATAGCACCACCAAGATAGACTTCTCCAAGTTGATCTTGGATGAGATCCATGTTCTATAGCAGGAAGCTGTAGAAGAACTCTGGCTAAGGAAAAACGTTGTTGCTCACCAAGCATCAAACCAGAAAAAGAAGGCCAAACTATGCAAGACCCTCTTGCAAGGTAAGGATTAGGAACTGCAAGAGCACACCAACTCCTTGGCCGAGAAGGAGCAGGAAATCTTGGCCCGTGAGCCAATTCGTGTCACATTGGTGGATGCCATTAAGAATTCCATCTTAGCATTCCCACCGGAGGTTGGGCAGGATGATGAATACTCCTTAGATAAAGTGTCTAGGCTTGCAAATATCACACAAGATCTTCAACACCAACTAGAATATCTGCAACCCCGACAGATACCAAGCACACCCCTATAGGTGCTAGCAGAAAGAAAAGCAACAATGTCTGAAGCTACTACCAAGCTTAAAGGCAGAGAATCCATCTGTGAAAATGCCATAGAAAATGTTGCAACCATTTGGGAAACATTACTTGAGGATGGCACAGCTGACAAAATAAGACAGCGCATTCGTGAGGTAGATGAGCACATCACTGCTCTGAAGGTGGACATGTAGAAACTGCTACTCAAGCAAAAGGTCCTTAAGCATGCAGAGATCAAAAATCTCCAACAGCAAGTCCAGGCTCTCTGCAAGTAGGAAAAGGCTAGGGAATCCAAGGTTGAATAATTCCATATGGAGGTAGAAAAGCTCATAGACCATATTCAGCCAATGCAGCAAAAGCTTCAAGGCATATTTTAGTCAATAGAGAAAGACTTGTCAGAGCATGTATAGTCTGACTAGGTGGAGCAACTGGCTGCGCAAGTAGAGGAAGATGCAGTAGAAGTTGCAAATATAGAGGCCCTTGTACAAGAATTCCAAGGTAAGGTCTGTGCTACTGAGAAAGCTGACTCAGAACCAACAAGTTTGCAATAATGTGTAGAGATGCAACTAAGGCATCTAGTTGAAAATAAATAAATAAATAAATTTGAATTTTGGAGGAAACCATAAACACCGTGCATGTGTAGTATGCCAAAATAAATTATGGAAAAAGTAGTGTAGATATGATGAGATACATTCCAACTGCCACCAAACCCTGTTCCGAAGTAAGTGATGACAAGTTCGAGACCGTTGGAACGTGTTGACAGATTGTTAAATACATCAAGAATCTGCAGAGATTCGACGCTTGAACCAGGACAACACTGAAGCAGGATCAAGTATGGAGAACCCAATCACCATGACCGTCTAGCCCATCCACACGTGCACACAACTGTCATTACCAAAAAATGGCAATGCTGGTAATCATATCATATCTAAGAAGGAAATCCGGTACATAGGGTGAGTGTCTTTTCCTCATAATGCAACTGGATAAGCCTACACGAAAGAAGACCCAACACTCTCCCTATAAGATCGGGGTTCGCTTGCACTAAGCCAATATCACTATGTTTATCTACTTTCCCACTAGTTACATTTAAAAATGACTTGGAGAGTCTCTTGTCGAGCAGCCTTGTGGGCTAAAGCTGTTACTATAGCTTTCATCCTGTCGAGTGTATCCATAAATAGTAAGACGAAAAATGGTGATAATCAATCAGCGGATTCAACCCATTGACAAGCCTTTGGAGAAGTCATCCTCGGCTATTAGTAGACCAGTAGAATAGAGGTCCTCCTGGTAGTACTAGAGCAGACTCCAGTAGGGACTAGAGAACTGGCCCATTTTGACCAACTTTGCTGGGTCCGATCCACACTCTCTACAGTTTTTACAAAGTCTACAGGCTTGGGAGGTGTTCGTGTCCTCCAACCCTCCAAGTGAACTATTGGGCTCTTCATGGGCTATGGAGAGACTAGAGATAAAAGTCCAACTTGTGCTCTTGGCTGCTCTAGTGATATGTGTCGCAATGGGGCAAGTCACTCGCCTCCACCACTTGGGATAGCAAGACTTGTCTGGTTTTCAATATGGGCAAGTCCTAAAAGTTCATATCTATGGAAAAGAGAGTGGTGAAGAGTAGGCAGTAGAAGAGAGGAACTCAAGGAAGAACAACAAGAGAGCAAGCCATGGCAGCCTACAACAACCACACCCAAATCCCGAAGAGCATGAAAATGGTGGGAGAGCCAGAGCTACTTGGATTGCTGTGTTGGAATGGGACACTAATAATCATCCCTAGAACATGAGGTAGACTATGATAAGATGGTGAGAGAGTCCCAGATCAAAGACAACATTCCTGGGCATGTGGCTCTTGATCTCCGCAGCGGGAACATTGGATTACATTGCTAGCTCAAGCAAGATTAGCATTCAAATCTTCCACTCCCCCTCGTCTCAAAAGGTGTTGCAAAACCAGCCATGTCAGTGCCCTTCTCTCCACTGTAGTAAAGATAGTGATTTACAGTCAGAATAAGAGAGTTTGTATAGAAATGTCAAGGTCACACTGATAAGGATGATGCCATGATTGAAGATAAAGGTAAAAGGTCCTGTGGTTCAGTAAAATGCAGGGGCCTTGGCACAGGCTCTAGTAGTAGTAAACCTTCTGTGATTCATTTTGTAGATTTACTTCAAACGATTGCACATGTGAAGAGGGGCCTAATTACAGACAGTAGGAGGCGAGAAACATAAGAACCTGTCACAAAGTTGGATAAAAAAAAAAAAAAGAGCAAGGAGCAGACTGCACAAGTTAAGATGCAGCCAAAAAAATAAAGATATCGCGTAGATCGGGCTGCTCACATGTCCCTTCCTTAGTGGCTCAGGACGAGCCATAGGTGAGTGTTGGGGGCCTATTGGCCCGGGAAAGGGGCATAAGAAGTAACTTCGAGTGCGCAGCCAAGGAATATATGTGCGCGTGTGATGGAAGGAAAAGAAGACCATAAAGGATGAAAAGGGACTACGAAGGTAGAACAGAGGAGTGTGCGGCAAAGGAAAGACAAGCGTAGATGCGCACAAGGAGGAAACGGCTGGAAAGTGACAAATATGGGATCCAGATCATGGCCATATAAGGCGATGTAAGCCTATAGCTACGCATGTACGAGAATATATTTGTAATTTAGGCCGATAGTGCCTCGTGTCAAGTCATGATCACCATAGCTATAACCAGAGGGGTGGCTGATGGTGACAGCTAACAAACTACCAACATGTAGTTGGCCTTGCGTGGCCATGTAAATTAGTATAAATAGGAAGGATACAATAGTTAGAGGGTTAGCTTTTTGTTAGTTTTAAGTGTAGAATGAGTTAATAGATGAGAGCTGTATATAGTTGTAGAGAGCAAGTCTAAGAGAGGGTAATTAGAATAATGAAAGGAGAAAAGCTTTGCTAGAGTGGTGCAGATGCGAGGTGAGTTGATCTAGGCTATGTGCAGATATTTAGGTAGTAGTAGTAGATTAGGAGGAATAAGACAGAGAGCATGAGAACTATGAGTCTGAACTTAAAGACATATCTCAAGATCAGTCTGCATCCTGCAAACTATAAGGTGATATATCCTTTCTCATGCCAGATGAAGAGCACCTTGGTGGTTTTACCCAGATGGGTTTCCATGTTATTCCGTGTGTCCAAATGAATGATTGGTGTGGTGAATGGTTATATGATTGATTCGTAGTTGCTTCCAGTAAATTTTTGATGTTTTCCAGTCCTGAATGATTCCCAACGTAGGTAAATGAATGAATATAATGCACTGTAGATTGAACCAGCACATGTATACTTTGGTGTGGTTCCTGTTATGCATTTCGACTTAGTTCGTAGAGCCAATTGAAGTAAATGCAGCTGCGCTGCACCAGTTGTGCCAGCTGTGAGGAAGATAGGAATACCAAGTTGTGTGCGATGACATACTATTGTGCTCATTTGTGTAGGATTGACTCTGCTGTCAAGTCACCCTACTACCTTCGTTGAGCCCTCGGTTGCAAACCAAGGGACTATACTTCCTCAAAAATCACAGAAACTTGGTTCTGGCGGTTACCCATCTATGAGATATCTTGGGTGAGGATGTTCCTGCTTTGTAGGTGTTTTTAATGGGGCTTTCTCTATCGGGCTAGTATCTCAGGTAGTTATTGGATCGATGGGATGCATAGGACCTAGGTTGCGCAAGTGGAAAAAAGTGGCCAACACCATAGAATACCCACTTGTATCTATGTCCACTTCAAACGGCCTTGCAAGTTAGGAAATGTGAGAACTAGTGCCTGAATAATTTTTTTTATCTCTTTGAAAGATTTATGCTGATTCTTTCCCCACTGGAAACTCTTACCACTCATTGTTATGGAATGGAGTGGTTCAACTACCATTGAAAAGGAATTGATAAAATTCCATAGGTTTTGTGATTCCCCAAAAAAGATCCTAACTTCAATGACATTAGTAGAACCAACCATGTTCTAATGGGGTCTATCTTGAGTTCCCCTCCATCAATCACATACCCTAAATACACCAATGATTGCTAAGCGAAGACACATTTATTGGGATTAACCACCAGGTGATGTTTTTTCAAAGTCTCTAACACATGAATGAGATGTTAAATGTGCTCCTCCTAGTTAGATCTATAAATCAATATATCATCAATATTAACTATAACAAATGAATCTAAATATAATCACAAAACATTATTCTTAGTCTCATAAATGTAGTTGGTGCATTACATAAGCCAATAGGCATGACCAACCATTTATACAAACCTTTCCTTGTCTTAAAGGAAGTCTTCCATGTGTCTTATTCTTTGGAATGTACTTGGAACACTACAACTTGGTGAAGTGCTTTGGATGCTACAACTATTCTAACAAATCATCACCCCCAGGAAGCGGGTACCGATTCTTAAGGTTAATCGTGTTCAAACATTTGTACTCGATAAACAACCACCAAGTTCCATCCTTGTTGGGTACTATGATGATATGTGAGGTGCTTGGTTGAATCACATGTTTCTCCAGCAACTTCTACCACTTATTCTCCACTCCATCTACTTCAATAATAGATTGTCTATTTATCCCAATATTTGATAATGCGAAGTTAGGAAACAAATGTATCTCATATCCTACTTCCCTCTTAGGCGGTATCCAGATTATGTGGTATCCCTTTAGGCTCCTGGAAAAATCCTTTGTATGTCTATAGAAACTCTTCCAATTATTGTTTTTTCTCTCTAGTACACCCCTCTAGGGATGTATTTACTCTTACCATTTCATCACCTGGCTAATTATATCGTAAAAAAGGAAAAACATATTTCTTACTTGCACTAATCAAATTTTTGGTATGGTTGGCACTTGCAAGTGATATGTTTCATTTACTTTTATGTGCATTGATGATGAATGAATTCCCATCCAAGATTAAGTGGTACTAGTTTGATATTCTCATGAATATTGAATTCCTCATATACATGTAGGGTCTTCCAAACAATGTACCACACACAACAAGGGGTACTACATCTAACTCCACTTCAACAATAAAATCTGCACTTACAGAAAATTCTATCTTACGTTGTTTCATGAAATTTATATCTATATCATTATTTACATATCCCAATGGATAAGGGCTAGGATGATCATGAACCTCCAACCTAATCTTGCTAACTATATTAGCTGCAATGAAATTGTCCCGTGAATTGAAATCGAATAGAGCGTATTCCTTGGTTTTCTTAATGTGGATCTTGATATGGAAGAGTTTTGTCATATCCTTTCCTTCCTTGTGATGAATGCTACTCATATTCACTTCATTTTGTACTAAAGTGTGGATAATATTATCATACACATTTGATTTTCTCTCTACCTGATTTCTTGAATATATGGCCAAAAGTTTCTTCTTCTTGGAACCCTTCCTGTGCTTCTTAGGGTTCAACACTAGATGTAGTTTCCAACACTTTTTTTCAGTGTTTCCATCGATGTTACAATGAATACATTGGTTTTTCATATCCTTGTATTGATTTTATGTTTTAGTCTTCTTACATATCCCTTTCCACTTATTCTTCCCCTCCTTGGAAGTGTCTTCATTATCTATCTATTTAGAGCCACTTGCTTATCCTCTCTTGTGGCCTATATTCTCTAGTTTATGTGCTTGCACACATGCCTCATCAATTGTCTTTTTCTTGAAGAGAATCACTTTATTTTGTAAATGACTATGTATAACCCTCAGATACTTGAGGAGTACATCTATATTCCTAAGTGAAATACCCAACATAATAGCCATCTTCCTAAATTTAATGGTGTACTAATGCACACTCTGCCCTTACCTTTGCTTGAATTAATTCTAAGGGATCCATTGGTCCTTTGTAAAACCCCTAGTTTGAAACCCCTATTATGATGATACTAGAATGTTATAACTATTTATGAATGCCTACAAGGTTGAGCATATTGTATTTTTATGATTATTAATATTAAAATCCACAATTGGTTGTGTTGAGGGGGTACGTTGAAGAGATTGGGACTCATGTATTCACCAAAGACAATAAAGGGGTTGACAATGTACTAGGGGAAAATTGTGTTATGCCACTTTTATATCCTTAAAATCCATAAAAATGTCCTATGTCATGGTTAAGTCTTGATTCCATTTAATTAACTTAAAACTTGTTTTAAATCATGATTATGATTTAAGTGGGATTAAGTGGGATTAGGGGGAGAGGTTATATGTTTTTATTTAAAATAAAAAAGTGGAAAACATGGGTCTCATGGAGAGCCCACGTGGATCAAAATTTCCATGCATTAAAATAATTCATGCAAAATGAAATTGGGCATCCATCCATGTATGCAATCGAATATATACTAAGTTGTCCAGGGGGAGAACATAGAAATACTAGTGGGTTTCAGAGAAGAAAGGAAATTTGGTTTGTAGAAGAAAATTGTGGTATCGAATGTTGAGTCTAAGAATCCAAATTCTAAGTCCAGTACTACTAAAATTGTGTCTGTTGTTTCCTTTGGTCATTCCAATGAAACGGAAAATGGTGTAGGAAGCTAACTTGGTGGATTTCTCAGAACTAATGGTGGTGATGTATTTCACTGTCGTGTTGTCATATTGAAACTAGGTATGTGAAATGCATTGTCATGCTTAAGATAATGAACTTTTACCTACTAACACAAGCTAGAGGGTGAGGGGGGAACTCGGCCTAATAAAAGAATATAATAATAATAATAACAACAAAGAATAATAATAATAATGAAGTAGTTGATGATGAGGTGAGTGATATGCCATGAATGGGTATCATCCTCATGTTTGGTATGTCATGAATACCTTGTGTACAACACATGGAGAGACTTCCAAGAAGGAATTTGAAGAACCTCTACACATGCAAGAGGGAATCCTCCTAAAAAGGGATGCTTTGGGTTGTATGCCCAAAGTATTCATGAGTGACATGCATGGTATGGTAAATTTTCATTGGAAAATGGAGATGACATGAATATTTGATGACTTGAGTACTCTTATATATATGCTTAAAATATATGTTGTATATGTGAACTAATATTTCATGATGGAAAGAATGAATGTTTTGAGATGAATGCCCAAAATATGCATGAGTGACATGTATAGCATGATATGGGCTTGAAAAACAAAATGATCTCTTAGAAATTGTTTGTAAAAGGAAGAATGATGAGATGATGTGTAGTCATCCATAGAATCCTATTGAATTTTTATGTTTACATGCATAAATTGTTGTTCAACCTGTAACTTATGAAGTTTTTGTCTTCAGGTTGTGAATCATGCAAGAACATGTACAAACACTTTCAAGAATTTTTGTGATAAATCATTGCTGGTATGGTGATAGAGGCAGAATGGATGAGCTATAGTCATCCAATGAAGGACAATTCCTACAGAAATATCAAGAAGAAAAGATAGTATCCCTGGAGATAAGTAACTTGTTATTAATACTTATCATTGTTAGAATAATCAACCCATAGTATTTACCCACTTAGACATTATTTCATTTATTTTGTCTTATTTGCCTAGTCCATGAGTCCCACCATGTGCAAGTTGCTAATTGCCTATCCATAGAGGTCAAACTTGCCATCTTTGACTCATGTAGCGCCCTTGAGAGCTTTAGGAATCAAATCTGCTTTATTCCTGGCCTCCTAGGCGCCCATCTGCTTTTTCTGCTTTATTCCCTGCTTTTTCAGTGTTTTAAGGCACATAGGAAAGCAAGACTAGGTGAGGTGAATCAGCTTTGTTGCCTCTTCCTCCTCCACTCATTCCTCCATGCTTTTGCATGTATGAGCTGCCATTTGACCACTCTTTAGCTTGCCCATGCGCCCTTGCTAATTCGTGGGGTCCTTGATAGATTTGGGATCAGCTTTTTACACCTGTGGGGGATTTGCCTATTTTGGGTAAGCCTGCTTTATGCTAGATTTGGATGCTTCCTCATGCATTCGATTTGCTCATGTATTCTATATATTCAGCAGCCTATGTTATTACAGGGTTGGCTATTGTACACTCAGTTAATATAATTTTGTGTTACAGCTCCATATTCAGTCTCCATTGTTGATAATTTTGCATGATCAATTGTTAATTGCTGTGAGTGAAATTAATCTACTGCAGGCCTGAATTTCTACAATCATTCTTTCTTCTATTGATTAATATTATTATATGTATGTATATGTTCCCTATGTTGTTTGTTGAGAATAACAGGTAATGAAAAACAATGAAATCTTGAAAACCTTATGAAAAGTCTCACGGAGATGAACAAGGTTGGGTGATTCTTTTTTCATACACACTGAATAACACCAGAGGAAGGAATAGCTTCCTGATGTCATGTGGTGAAGGTAATATGGATTCCAACCTATATGAAGACTATGCAAATCGAGCACCTGCATTGAAACATAAATAGATCAAGTAGCATGAAATACACAATTATGGAGCTTTAGACAAGGAAAATACTAAGAGGGGGGAATTATTACTCTTCTCTCTTTACTTATGTTATTGCTTTCTAGAAATAGAAATTTGTTGAAATGCATTTTACAACTAGAAATTTATTGTCTTTATTTTTGTTTGAAATAAATTAGAGGAAATTCGGGGTCTAAAACGGGCCTTATAAGAAAATGCACCAACAATAAATTTTGTGAGTTGGAAGTCAAGAACCAATAGAATTTCAATAAAATGAGTCAACCATAATGGTTGAATTGACATATTTGTCATAAAAGAAAACTACTTTTTTGTTCGTATTTTCGACATATCTCCTTGTGTTTTTACTCAAATTTTAAGCGGGAGAGCTCATTGGATGTGAAATTTAATTATGCATCCAATGAGTATCCATACTACATACTTTTGACAAACCCTGCTACCCCAAAAACAACAAAATAATTGAACAAATGTGATGATGACATCATCATCATGTTTTTTCAGGTATTTCTTATTTTTGGGGTAGCATCGTTGGTCAAAAGTATGCAATGTGGGTACTCGTTGGATGCGGAAACAAATTCCACATCCAATGAGCTCTCCTGCTTAGAATTTGGGTAAAAACACTGGGAGATATGTCGAGAATACGAACAAAAAAAGTAGTTTTTTCATTCTTCCTCCAAAATGAATAACTATTATTTTATTATTTTAACTAGTATTTTATTATTTTCCTTAGGAGGTCCATTTTAGACCTCAAATTTCCTCTAATTGGAAATACTATGTTGAAATAGTTAAATTTTCATCTTGATGCATATACTGAATTAAGCATAAAACGTGTGAAAGAATTCTGAGAAAAGCATGAAACTCTTGTCCATTTAAGTAAATAAAACGATTGAATTTTTTAGGATGGTGGAATAATGAATTTTTGGTGATTGATTATAGATAAAATAGTTCATTTGGAATATGGTTGCTGCTATGTTAAAACTTAGAGAGGAATGGATAAGCTCTTCTTATCATGAGAAGATGTAATTTGATGAAGTACGTCAAAGATAGTGAACCTGATTCATCCTTGAACAAACAACTTGATAGCTTAAATGAAAGGATAACCTTGCATGGTTTTGAAAATTTTGATATATGTAGATATTACAAGCATATATAAGTATTAGCACACTAAGGACAGTGTAGACTTTAAGGGGCAGGGGAATGTAACAGCCCTAGTTTGAAACCCCTAGTAGGATGATACCCAAATGTTATAATTGTCTATGAATTCTTTCAAGGATGAACACATTGAATTTTTACAATTATTAATATAAAAATCCACAACTGGTTGTGTTGAGGCAGTACGTTGAAGAGATCAAGGACTCGTTTATTCATCAGATATGGTAAAGGGGTTGAAAGTGACTTGTGTATTTACCATATATGGTAAATGGGTTGAAAGCGTCATAGGGGAAAATTGTGTTATTACCCTTTTATATCCTTAAAATCCCTAAAATTATCCTAAGTCATGATTAAGTCTAAATTCCATTTAATTAACATAAAACTTATTTTAAATCATGATTATGATTTAAGTGGGATTAAGTGGGATTAGGGGGAGAGGTTGTATGTTTTTTATTTAATAATAAAAATAAAATTAACAAAAAGGGAATATCATGGGTCTCATGGAGATCCCATGTGGATCAAACTTTCCATGCATTAAACTAATGCATGCAAAATGAAAGTGGGAATCCACTTGTGTCAGAAGCCAACTACTACGCTAGCCACATGGAGAAGATAGAATTGTTGGTGGGTTTGAGAGAAGAAAGATGGTTTGGTCTGTAAAAGAAAAACTCGGTATTGAATGTTGAGAATCCAAATTCTGGGTCTGGTAATGTTGAAATTGTGTCTATTGTTTCCTTTCGTCATTCCAGTGAAATGGAAAATGGTGTATGCAACTCACCTGGTGGATATATCATTACTAATGGAAGTGATGTATCTCACTTTCGTGCTGTCAGAATGAAACTAGTGAAGTGAAATGTATTATTTGGCATGAAATTGGATTTGAGCCAACTGCTTGTTTTCCAAGTATAAAATTCAGAAACTATGTGACTTATGATATGTATTTTTGGTGCATGCATGAATCTCATCTTGAGGGTGGCGTCTTGTTGAGAGATTAATGAGAAAAGTTTCCTACAGTTGGGTAGAGCATGCTTCACACACAACTAGTTGCCCATTTCAATATTTTGCATATAATTTTTAATTCCTAGAAATGATGTTATAATTTCTTAGTAATAATTATTTGATAAACAATTTCCATGGTTTCTTGTTCTAATTTTTGAAATTGACTATAAAGAATGAGTTCATGCATTTATTGGTTAAAATTCTTGTATATGGAATGGGTACAAGTTTAATTCTATGGTATTATGATAATTGTATGGTATGATTGTTAAAATTTAAAATCACAAGAAGGATATTATACTAATGGAAATCATTTTTATTATTTTTCTATAACTTGGATGCTTATTGGAAAATAATAATTTATCATTGCAATTTCCTTTAGTAATTGAACCAGTTGTAAACCAAATGTTTGTTAAAATATGTTGCATAGTTTAAACTCTTATTTTCCATATAATTGGGGGAAAATAGTTCTTCAAAAGTTAAATGATTTTTTTTTATCTGGCGGAATCGACAACTAGCCGGTCTCGTACTCGTGTGACACAAGATCGATTCTGACCACTACTGCTATAACCTCCAAGAGAGTACGCTGATTGCCACAACGCACCCTCAGGGATGCAACGAGGTTTGAACCAACGACATGCATAACAACCCATACACCTTAACAAACGCATGGTTTTCCAACTGGTCTACACCTCGGGGTGAAATTATTGAAATGATTATTAAAAGAAGTTTAAATATTTATGTTGAAGATGGTTTCCACCCATTTTTACTTAATAGATAAATTGTATACAACTAGCATGTGCTAAGGCTTGTTTATAGTGCCTTGCATTGAGTTTTATTATTGTTTTTGAAAACAACAAAAAACCACAAATGAAATTTTCTTGTTTTATTTGAAACTAACATGTGCTATGGCATGTTTACTATGCCTTGCAATGAATGGTATTTTGTATTTTAAAAACCACGGGATGATTTTGCTTGTTCTATTCTATGGGTTCTTTTCCTTGATGGGTACTTTTCATTAATTAACCATAGGTTGAAAATGTTTGTCAATTTTTCAAATACCATGGGATAATAATAAGTGGAATCTTAAGGAATTTCTCATTACATTCCATGCATTGGAAAGATTGGTAATTTTTATCCTAATTAATTTATATCAACCCTACTGCATAGTTCCTAAGACAATTCTTACTGCGCAGTTATTTTTGCATAGTAAGTTTAAATGAATATGTTTGAAGCTTATACTTGACTTTGCTCCATTTTTGTGAACCCTACTCAGCAATTCCTAAGATAGTTCTTAGTGCACAGTTCTTATTGCATAGTAAGTTTAAATGAACATGTTGGAATATTATTTTCCTTGTCTTAATATTATGGAAATTTCATAACTTGAAGATTGTCTATGTATATAGCTATAATTTCCTTTGTTCCATTGTTGTGAAGCATATTATGAAACTCTTAAGTGAGCATTTACTACCGAGTTCTTCTTCCACAATTCTTGTTCTTACCACACATTTATTACTACTAAATTTCTAAGATAGTGTTTATTGCATAGTTTTTACTATGTAGTTCACAACAAAATGTTTATTGCGCAATTATCACGAAAGAATTTATAAGAAAAATTTGGGAATGTTTCCTTCCAAACCATAGTTTATTTTGGTATGGTATATTATATATTAGTAGATAATCTATTATGTGTATTAAAAAAATGTTGCAAATTTATATGTGATAAATGTGTGACACATGAATATATTTATGCGAGTCTGCAAATATGCATAAAATTATTATGCATGTGTATATGTGTTTCATGCAATATATTAAGCTTATGTTAAATTCTTATATTTGCATGAATCTGTTATGCATTATCATGCATTTGTTAGAAGAATTCATGTAACATTTTAGAAATTTTTTTATTATTAGTGTGTTTTAAGTTTAGTGTAACGTTGGTTTTGTTACATCCTCTACATACCCAATAGGGTAGAATTGGGACTTGATGAGGGTTTTGATAACCCTCACACTTATTTATTGGTAGATCACCCTCCAACATAAGTGTCTTTGTGTGGATTTTACACTAGGTTAATGAATGGACTTCTAACATCAATTGAGCAAATAAAATGTTATGCTCCTCATCTATGTTTTGGATACCAAAATATACCTCTAATTACTACAACCCATGATTTGAATTTAAAGAACCAATATCACCTTGGTAGGGCTTGATATCCACTTTCACTTCCATCTTAAATAATGGTTGGGAAGGGATAATGGAACTAGAAATCAACTTATTTTTCTAGCAATGTTCCCTTGACTCATTTTATGGGTTTCCTTTGTCTCCCACTTTCCTCTCTAATTTTCTCTCTAAACTAAAGCCTCTAAAATCTCTAAAAAGTCGAAAGTTTCTCTCTAGATTCACCATGAGGATTGACATATTATGTGAGGCATCAATGAATTGTATTTTTATCTTTGTAAATCATTGTTCATATTCTCCCTTTGATTCTTCACTAGACTCATCCACCATGGATAGTGTTTGAATACTTTCTATTTATTCTGCAAACTTCTAGATCTCGCAACTTCCAACAAAACCCAAAATAAAACTATTATGATACCAATATGATCTGTAAACTTCCATGGATATTCCACTAGAATAGTTTGTCACAATAGATATTGAAACTTAATTCATTGTGTTAGTTTAATTCCAGAGATTGATAAATAAACTAGAACTGAAAAGAAAATAACTATACCAAAATAACACAAGATATACCCTGGGAAAAACCATATGTTCAAAAAGTGCAACTAGAATTGAGGACTATTATTTACTCTTTTTATTCTCCACTATACAATGAAAATACAAATAAATTGGTACTCAATATGGAGTTACCTCTGACACTGTGGCCTGCACGACAACTACTGGATTTACTACTTCCTCATTTATGCTCTAATATCCACTCCCTTAATGTTTCTAATTTGTGGAATAATACAATAAAATCATCATAATGGAACCCCTTCTCCTTGTAATAGCTCGGTAATTAACATAGCCTAATTTCCATCTAGGTTTAGTTGTATGGTTTGTACATGCCTCAACTCTTGATTAGGGTTATAGTTTTGGACCCTCTACAATGTTCTTGAAAATCCACAAGTGACTATCTCCACTTTTGTGGGTAATGAGAGTTGATGTGGAATCCACTCGGTACCATCGTTGTCAAATTAGACAGGTCAATTTTAGGATCCATATCTTCCTCATACAAATTTTGTTTTAGGCGATTCTCGCACCATTGGAAAGGTCTTAGAGTACATAAAAATGTCGAGGGATTTTGAGCTATGCTGAAAATTTTTTGATCCCAAAAAACATGATTTAATCCCTCAAACAACCATTCGAAGGTTTTGGACCCAAAAATTTGCAAAGGAAGACCTTCCCCTAAAATTTTACCTATAGGCCAATTCATCCAATCATTCCACCAAAATAGATGGAAAATGATATATTAATCTAGTTCAGATCATACCTCCACATTTTTGGATTCTTTTGTGCCCACAAGATTTTACTAAATGAGGTGAGGAATGTTTTATTCTACCTTCTGGTTAGAGTTCCATTTCTTCTTCAATGAAATTTTGTCTTCTTCCAACTCTACTTGAGCATCAAGTGTTAAGTCTTCTATGGTAGGGAGCACCTACTCCTCCTAATCTAACATGGATTGCTCATAGAGTTTCAAATTTTCCACATTCACTAACGAGTAAATTCACATGTATGTGGGTAGACTAAGTATATAGGAATTATATCCCAACTTCTACAATGCCTCAAAAGATCCATACTACATAGCCTTGATATTCTAATCAGTACCATGTAGTCTTTCCTTGTCCATTTTTAACCAAACTCTACCCCCACTTTGAATGATTTCTCAACCTTGTGTTGGCCATGTTTGGCCTTTTACTTTTCATGTGACCTCAATAGTTTATCTTGTACTTGTAAATGGATTCATCTAATGTTATCAATGCAATTTTCATCTCTTAATGATTCTCCTATGGTGTCTTCCCTCACTCCCCCTTTCTTTCCATATACAACATCTAGAGGTGAAGATATAAAATATACAAAACTCATTTCAAAAGGGGACCTACTAATGGAATTGTGGATTACTCTATTATAAGAGTGTTGAATATAGATTATATTTTCATTCAAATTATTTAAATGCTTATGATTGTAACCCCTAAAAATATGCACCAAATTTGTATTGACTACTTATGTCTCTCCATTCACATGTGAATGGAATGTTGCAGATCTCTTCAATCTAGTGTCCATATTCTCCCAAAGTGTAGTCCAAAAGGAACTAAGAAATATGGTATCCTTATTTGAGATTATGCTCCTTGGTATCCCAAAGTGCACCTAGACCTACTCAAAGAACATGTGTGTTTATTCTTGTTCTTTGATGGTATTTTTACAAGGTATAAGAATGAACATATTACTAAATATATATAAAAAAACACAAATAAGTAGTCATGTTCCTTCCTGGAGGTTAGTAACTCACCCACAAAATCCATGGAAATGCTTTCCCAAGGTCGAGTGGGTACAGGTAAAGGATGGTAAAGACATTGCTTTCTATTACTGGTCTTGTTGGTACAATAAAGTATGCATCCTATAATATATATTTTTTCATCACCTTGCATTCTAGGACAATACAAATACCTTTGTACATTAGTAATTGTATTCCCAACACCAAAATTCCCTACAATTTTGGAGGTGTTATCCTCTCTAATAAGCTATAACATTTCACCTTTATGAACAAAAATCGTATCCATATTGTAGAGTAATCCATTTTAGAGATTATAGTCATCCTTACTGTCACCTTAATTAACATTAAATTGGCTATGTAGTTGTTAAAACACCTCCTTAAAGTCCTCATGTTTTGAATAGTATCCTTCTTTGTATGCATCATGGGTAAAAGGTTCCATGTGCATAAGAATTAGAAAAGATATAATAATGGATGTCGGTGTCCTTGAAAACATGTCTTACAACTTATTAGTGTTTCCCTTATTATACTGGAAGACTATATGAAACTATTGAAAAATTCCCTTTCACTAGTAATGTTTGGTTTGTTGCAGCTTACTCTAGGACTACAAATACTATAGTGGATGGTGGTATATATGGTTAATTGTTTTCTTTACCAATATCATATTGTGCTTCCACTTCTTAATAGCTTGAACCAAGGCATAAATTTCCTTATCATAGGTAGTGTAGCTCAAAACTCCCCCATGAAATATTTTAGAATGATGGCATATTGACTAACCTCCTTGCATCAAAACTTCTCCCATAACATACCCACTTGCATCTCTCTCTACTTCAAAAGGATTTTACAATTTAGAAAATGTGAGAATAGGTTCTTGACTAATATTTTGTTTTATCTCTTTGAAATATTTTTTCTAATTCTTTCCTAACTATAAACTCTTACCACTCATTATTATGGCATGGAGTGATGAATGTTGGAGACATTTACCATCATACACACTCTTTTTGGTCAAATTGGCCTAGTTAAACCACTATCCTAAGTATAATTGACATTAATTGACATTAGTGGAGCATTAATTGCCATCATCCAGTCACACCCACACCTTCCTACAGTCAAGGAGGCTAACTGGAGCACTCCGGGGGTGACATGAGTGATATTAATGCACCTAATTGCTAACTAGTGGTTACAATCAGTTCAACTAGTCAGTTAAGGTTCCTCCTCACATTAAATATATTATTTAATGATTATTTATTATTATTTAATGATCTGGAGTCAACAGGGTGCCTCCACCAACTTCTGATGGTCAGTTCAGCTTCAGTTAACCTCATCGGGGTTCATTGAATTCATGGAGCACTAGCACTTGATGGTTGGCTTGCTATGACATGTGTTTGATCTCCTTCAGTTGAGATTTAGTCATTTATTGCACTCCAACTTTAGTTAGGGTTTGGTGAGTCAATTAGGGTTTTGGTCAAGTGGTTAATTGAGTGTGATTGAATGGCTAAGATTCAGTTAAGCTAGACTCACTCACTAAATTAGAATTATATCCTTACGTATCCGAATTCCTCATGGATTCAAGCTATTGCTTGACATTGGTATTGTAACCATTCATTGTTTATTAAATATACAGAGAGGAAACCAATTCCGGTTTTGATTAACACCATTTCATGAGTATTTGTTGATTATTATTTGATGAGATTGATTATTTGTTCCTAGATAAATGTGCAAGGTTAATATGGTATCAGAGCATACAGTGGGACAAAGATCTATCTCTGAAAAACAAGCTTTTTGACAGATTTCTCCATGAAAAGTGAGCAATAGCTCAAAATTCCAGCACTGCACCAGAAGCTAAGGCTTACCACTCAATATCCCAAGTAAAGAACTTGTTGATCAAGCTTGCTTGATTGACTATGTTGGGTGTGATGAAAACCTAGAATGTGCAGGCTGTCCGACCTTATTTTTCCCTTTTTGTTTTGATTTTCAGGTTTCTACAGGTGAAACATTCACTACAGCATATCCAGATGGCTTCCTTAGTACCTCTCTTGACTCCATACAATTTCCACACATGGAAAAATAAAATGGATATTTAGTTGCACTCCAAAGGACTCCATAGAGTCACCATGGACACTAAAGTTGAGCCTAGATATGCCATAGAAAAATCAAGATTCTTGAATAGGAAGGATGAAGCCTTCGGTTTCTTGTGCCTCTCTATTTCCGAAGACCTTCTCTTCCATCTTACGGATCTGAAGACACCAAAAGAAATATGGGACAAATTGGAATCTTTATATGGAAAGCATGATGACTTGAGAGTTTACCAACTCGAAAATGAACTCATGTCTCTCCAACCTTCCAATTTCGAGACTCTCAATGATTTCTTTACAAAGTTCAAGCATATTGTTTTACTCTTAAAGCAATGCAAAGTGGATAAGGAGGATGATCAGCTCATCCTTGCCATCCTCTCCAAACTCGGGGCTGATTATTCAATTCCTTATGTGCGAGGAAGCTCACAACCCCCAGATGGAAGATGCCTACACTCAATTCCTTCATTGAGTCCCTAACTAATGAACATGACAAGCTTGTTCAGATGGGGATCATCCTCCCATGATCAATCCCTCCATGTCTCGGGGCCCAAAGATTTGAAGGGTCAAGGAAAGCAGTAGAAAAATTAGAAAACTAAATTTGATGCTCCCAAGCCTAGAGTTGAAAATCAGCAGCATGATGAATCTTCCGGCTTAAGGAAGAACAAAGGAAAAGGGCACAATGGGAAAGAAAAAGTCAAGTTTTCTTACTGCGGGAAGGGTTTTCACCCTAAACATGCCTACATGAAGAAAAATCTTGATGAAGCAACCTCTCTCCTTGAGAGGACACACATCAATATTCCGGAGAGCTTTCGGAGGAGAGATCACCAAGATCGGGAACCACAGCATGAGAAAGGTCATGCCCTCATGGCAAGCACTTCGAAGTCCAAAGCACAACTGATTGACATTGGAGCTTCAAATCACATGATGGCTAAAAAAGTCTCATTTTCATCCTTGGAGACCGGCAAATCCATCCCCATCCACATGGGAGATGACTCCACCATCATTTCCGAAGGACAAGGTACTGTAGATCTAGAAAATGGTTTTTTCTCTAATGTTTTATATGTACTGTCTCTAGCAGCAAATATCCTTAGTGTCTATCAGATGACACATACAGGAATGCCTAAGAGAGTCTCTTTGAGCCCAAATGATGTTGGTATAACAGAAATTGCATCTGGGAAACTCATTGCTAAAGGCCTTGCAAACCATCATGCAAAATCCTATGAGTTCTCTCATTTTGTTGCGGATGCAAAGCCCACCGCTCTGCTAACTCATGGAAATGAGGTTAGTAGGCTATGGCATGAGAGGTTTGGCCATCTTAATTTCAAATATTTCCATCAATTACAGAAAAACTCCATGGTTGAAGGCCTCTCGGTCATCAAGGGAATCACGGGAGTCTGCAAGGGCTATGTGATTGGAAAACACACTGAGCACAAGTTCGATCGGGGGAAGGAAAACCAAGCTACAAGTATATTGGGGATGA
Source organism: Pseudotsuga menziesii (assembly GCA_001517045.1). NCBI lineage: Eukaryota > Viridiplantae > Streptophyta > Pinopsida > Pinales > Pinaceae > Pseudotsuga > Pseudotsuga menziesii. The sequence continues at coordinate 460,403 of LPNX011101511.1, forward strand.
TACATTCTGATATCAATGGTCTGATTCCTGTCACATCCATGAATGGATCAAGGTATCTCCTTACTTTTATTGATGATTTTTCAAGGTATACATGGGTTTTCTTTCTCAAAAATAAATCAGAAGTATGTGAAAAATTTTCTGAATTGAAGGCCTTGATCGAAAATGCCTCTGGGCTTAAGATCAAGATATTGAGATCTGATAATGGAGGGGAGTATATCAGTAATGAGTTTTTGTACATATTCTCCCAAAGTGGTATTCATTTCTGACATTCAATTCCCTACACTCCCCAGTAGAACGGAGTAACGGAAAGGAAGAACCAGTCTCTCAAGGAGATGACCACCTGTATGTTGGAGTCAAAGAAGATTGCTGTAAATTTGTGGGATGAAGCCATGAATTATACAACATACATTCAAAATAGGGTTCCACATTCATATGTGAAAGGAAATACTCATTTTGAAGCATACTTCAGACACAAGCCCGATGTGTCGAACCTATGGGTGTTTGGGTCCACTGCATGGGCTCGGATTACGCTTGATAAAAGAAGGGCTTTGCAACCACAAAACATAGAATGTATGTTTATTGGGTATCCTGATGAATATAAAGTATTCAAGCTGTTGGATATCAATACCAAACAGATCATCATTGAGAGAAGTTTCAAGTTTGATGAGCCTCTTCAGGAGGTGGAACTAGTGAAGGAGAAAACTGCTGAATTTCCTTCCTATTACACTGAATATTTGGATGATGAAATTGGGGGTGATGACCATGATTTGGATCCTCTGATTTCTGATATTAGTGTGAATAAATAATCAGATTCTGTATCATAAACTCAAGTACAAAATCATCTTCCTACATGGGCCCAACGGACACTCTCCTCCGCAGGAGACAACATTGGAAATCTGGATGATCCAAGGAGAACCTGGTCTGATTTCCAAAGAGCAGGTATTGCGCTCTCTTGTTCTGATAATTTGCTGTCTGAAACTTGATATTTGATGATTATTTCATATCCAAAATCCTACTACCATGCTCAGAATGATCCAAGATGGCAAGTTGCCATGGATGAAGAGATGAATTCTCTTCAGAAAAACACTACTTGGGAGCTAGTTTCTCTTCCTCCGGGAAGGAAATTGGTTCAATGCAAGTGGGTGTTTCAGACAAAGGTTGCTGATGATGGAAGAAACTGAAAATATAAGGCAGGGCTGGTAGCAAAATGTTTCTCTCAGGTCCAAGGAGTGAACTACCATGAGACCTTTGCACAGGTTGCAAAAGTGGACTCCATTCGCCTTGTTTTGGCTATTTCAGCAATCAAGCACTTGGAGGTGCAACACATGGATGTTAAGTCATCATTTTTGCATGGAAATATTCATGAGGAGATATACATGAAGCATCCCAAGGGCTACATCACTGATCCATCTTTGGTTTTCAAACTAAAGAAGTCACTATACGGGTGTTATAGCGGATTTCACCACACTAGGTGAATCACACATTGTATGGCCTTCCCTTGTCCTGCTGCAGACTCATTAGCCCCTTTGGACCACTTTATATCTTTTAATGTTACCTTGATCATCCCTAAAAACATTAGAATATTGATATACGCGGCTTTTCCCTCGATATCCGCATACATACGCGGATATTTCCCCTATAGTCACGTACATCGGGATGTGTACATAAATCCAAATCCTTTTGGACTGTTCCTTGACTTGGATCCGACTCATATGACTCCTGGCCTTCCATATGCCTTGAGATCGTACGGATTCGACCCTTCAGTATCCCTTTGAAGAACTATATAAGGAACCCATTGGTACATTGAAAGCATAAGAGAACTTTGAGAGTAACAAAACTATTGTCCATTAGATTGCCTTTAAATAGCTTGCGCGGCGTCATACGCGGCTTCGTGTCCCTTTTCCGCGTATATACAGCCATGTACACGGTAAAAGCCTCGATAACCGTGTGGGCCGCGGCGCTCATGTAGAACTGCCTTTATGAGCTCATTGGACCATGAAAAACTTAAAAAATGATATTGAAATGCAAGCTGGGAACATGAGTAAGTACCTGGAAGAATCGGTTCTGAATTCCGCCGGCTGAATCTCCTGGAATTCGCAGTTGAATATCAAAGCTCCAATGGGTAAAAGTTTCAAATGAATTCTATTTCTTACTATTTATAGAAAATTTTTGAAATATTTGAAATTTTTTACCCCCTTTTATATAGTTTTGACCGTTTTTAACCATTTTGAACCGTTTCTGACATAATTGGTGATGTAGATGACCGTTTTCAGTGCCGTTTGAGCCGTTGGATTGACCCGTTCATATCCTTCACAGGTATAACATCTATACTGGCATATAGGTTAGGTTCACCACCGTTTGCATTTTGCATGACCTTATGACCATGTCACTCTTGCCTTAGGTACGAACCCACTCTATTATGTCACAGAACCTTCTTGTTGCTATAGAAGTGGCATGATATGAGTGGTAGAGCCTCACCTTACATGGGTACCCTAGTTAGCGCCTTATTTGCATTTGGTGCCCATGCCGATGTTTCTCCTTTTTTAGGGTGTGGGAGTCCGTTGTATAGTATTTCCATGACATTTAGCAAGAGCATCATACTCCTCTTGATCTTATGCTGGCCATGTTCCCCCCGGACTCCCCTTGTATCAAGTTTTGGATGCATTTTCATGAGCTTTTCCTGTCTTATTGAGCTTTATGCCGGCTCCCCTGACATTGCGTTTCAGCCTTATAGCCCGAGCTTGTCTCATGTCTAGCCATGCAGATCCATTTCGTATATCCTTCGCAGCTTGACTTGCCCTTTTACCGGGAGGGGATCTTCCCCCGAGTGTTGATATCCTACACATGTTTCCTTGCATTGAGCATAGGTATGTTCCACTGCTTGGAACTAGTTTGTTTTCCCTGATGACACTCGTCTCCTCCTAGTCTGTAACTATAAAGCTAGTTTATTCTTTTTTCAAGCTTTTCAAATAACTGAAAAAGACCAAAAAAAAAATTAAAAAACCAAAATGCCGGACGGGAAAAGATGTTATCTTTGGCAGCTATCAAGTCGTGTCACCTTCGAATAGAGAACTGTATATCACATCCGTTGGTTGGGTTATAGTTTGACTTTAGGATCTGTACTCGTTGATCTGAGTTTATCTCCACCGACTGGTTATGCTTCCAGTCCCTATGGAGCCTCTATTGGTGCCTACTGCGTCATAGAGATGTCCCAGTTTTATATCAAGTCTATGCTTCCTGTATTCAGTCACCATACGCCGTTATGCTCTTGTTCAAAGGAAGTTGAAACCTGAGTCGGCCATTCCTCAGTTATCTTGACTTTCCATGTCAGCCATTCCCGGTACAGTTACTGGTTCGTGCACCTTATGATCGAGTCCTTCCACATCATACAGCTTTGCTGAGTACCTCGTGTTGGATGATGGGGGATGCCTTAATTCCCTCCTTCCAGCGGATTTCATCCCATCGACTTCAGATCATTTATTCTGGGATTGGAGTCTAGAGTCATTTTTGAGTGCCTTGAGACTTGCAGTCATTAGTGGCAGGTTCTCTCGCCATCAACAGTTTTGGGAATACATCAATGTCCCCTGATCGATGGATCCTCTCAAGTTTTCGACCTCAACACATTTATTCACACTTGTTAGTTTGCACTCTAGTACCTTGATTCCCATTTTCATTATCGGTGGGTGATCTCGCGTCTGTTAACGGTATACATCAATGACCGGTAATCAGACGATGGACTACTATGTTCGACCTTGACACCTCTATTCGCATAGTAGGACATGTACTCGTAGTGGTTTGTGTAGAAGACCTTCCAGATTGGTGGCATCTCTTATATGCTACCTCCTTGATCGTGCCAATGTTCATGAGATTTCAGCTCTCGTGACTTGTTCCAGTGTATGTCAGACATTTCTAGCCACTATGGAGATCTTGATCTATTGTATATCTTCAGCCTTGTGTAGATCATGGTCCTTTGTATATCTTCATCATGGAGATTCTGATCCATGTATATTGTACGTGGTGATGACCACATATGTTCTATCATGTATCATGCCTATTCATGGCCATTGTACTCTTGATGTATTTGCAGATTATATGCAGAGTTGTATTATGGTATTATGTTGATTGGGTGGCTGGTCTTCCATTTGGGTACCTTCATCACTTCCTTCCTGGGATGTACTTATAATGTATTTCGGCCATCGTATATCCCCTCTGATCTCATACATTAGGGGGCATCTGTTATAGCGGATTTCACCACACTAGGTGAATCACCCATTGTATGGCCTTCCCTTGTCCCGCTGCAGACTCATTAGCCCCTTTGGACCACTTTATATCTTTTAATGTTACCTTGATCATCCCTAAAAACATTAGAATATTGATATACGCGGCTTTTCCCTCGATATCCGCGTACATACGCAGATATTTCCCCTATAGTCGCGTACATCGGGATGTGTACATAAATCCAAATCCTTTTGGACTGTTCCTTGACTTGGATCCGACTCATATGACTCTTGGCCTTCCATATGCCTTGAGATCGCACGGATTCGACCCTTCAGTATCCCTTTGAAGAACTATATAAGGAACCCATTGGTACATTGAAAGCATAAGAGAACTTTGAGAGTAACAAAACTATAGTCCATTGTTGCCAAGATTTATGCTTGAGTCTGCATCCCTTTGTCCCTTGGAGCACTGTTGTGTCCTTCCCAAGCTTGCCTTTCACTAGTAATCTTGCTATCGAAGTGATGGAGGATTGAGGTGGTGGAGGCCCAAGTGGGGGATTCAATTTCTCCGATTCACAGACATGCCGTCAGAGGTTGTCACTTGTAATCTCTGATTCTTATTAATAGAAATATCTTTTCCTGTCCAGTAATGTGTATTTGAATGAATATTGTTTCCATTGGAATATGTCAAATGCTTTTACATTATTGATTATATATGCTAGAATAGATCTAACACCATGAAATATAGTATGCTTGTATTGTTTACTTGTTGTTGAGGACGTGCTATAACAATTCAAGCTGAAGATTGGAAAGCTCAACGGGGATCTACTACAACCGTCCGGAATAAGGTACGAGGTTCGATCCTTTAGTGTTAGATTGTTTATTTCTATTGCATATTGGGAAAGATTGATTTATGGAGTCGATCTGTCTGTTGTGTTACCCCAAGCCATAGGAATTTCTCTCCGTAACAACGGGTTAAAACAGGCCCCAAGAGAGTGGTATTCCAAGATGGATGCCTTCCTTCTCTTGTAAAACTTTTAGAGATGTAGATCAGATCCAAATGTGTATTTACATCAGAATTATGGTCATATAATTATCATTTTTTTATATTTTGATGACTTACTGATCATAGGTAGCACAGTTGCCTCCATTTCAGCCATCAAAACTGCTCTCCATAATGCCTTTGAAATGAGTGATTTGGGGCTTCTAAAACAATTTTTGGGGCTCGAAATCGAGCAAAATTATGATGGGATTATGGTAACTCAGTACAAATACATTTCATACCTATTAGTCAAGTTTAACATGGATGAATGTAGTCCTGCACCATTCCCTTTCCTTTCAAGGATCAACCTTGAAGAAGGAAAACACACACCTCCCATGGACTGCACTATCTATCGACAGCTGATTGGTAGCTTGTTGTACTTGACACATTATAGGCCTGATATTTATTATGCCATGAATGAAGTATCAATATATATGAATCAGCCTCATGATATTCATTGGAAGGAAGCTAAGAGGATCCTCTAGTACATTCAGGGAACCAGGACCTATGGCATTCACTATGCTGCAAACTCCGAGATAGAGCTGGTTGGATACACAGATTTTGATTGGGTGGGTGATTCTATTGATCGGAAGTCAACTTCCAAACATGTATTAATGTTTGTTGGTGGCCCTATTTGGTGGTCAAGCAAAAATCAGGCTACCATAGCACTATCTTCAGCAGAGGTCGAGTATCGAGGAGCGGTGAATGCTTGCATCCAAGCAGTTTGGTTGCAAGGAATTCTTTCAGAGTTTGATCTTGGTAGTACTTTTTCCACTGTCCTATTTTGTGACAACTAGAGTGATATTAACATATCCATGGATCCAGATACTAGGCAGAGGACCAAGCATGTAGAGATTCACATGCACTACATCAGGGAGCTAGTGCATGACAGGACCATCATTCTGGAATACTACCCGAATGATGAGCAGATTGCAGGCATCTTCACCAAGATAATTTTAGAAAAGAAGTTCACTTACCTCCGTTCATCGTTGGGGGTGAGTTCATCAGGGTGATCTAGACTACTTTCAGTGTTCAGGTTGAGGAGGGGTTTTTCCCACTGGGTTTTCCCTCTTTTCCTCATTTAGTTTGTTTTGAGCATTATTTCAGTTTAAGCATCATACAGGGTGACCTAGGCCTTAGTTTCCAGGGCCCTAGCATTTTGATGCATCTATGTTTTCTAACTCTTCCTGAGTATAGCTTAAGGGGGGGTGTTGGAGACATTTACCATCATACACACTCTTTTTGGTCAAATTGGCCTAGTTAAACCACTATCCTAAGTATAATTGACATTAATTGACATCAGTTGAGCATTAATTGCCATCATCCAGTCACACCCATGCCTTCCTACAGTCAAGGAGGCTAACTGGAGCACTCAGGGGGTGATCTGAGTGATATTAATGCACCTAATTGCTAACTGGTGGTTACAATCAGTTCAACTAGTCAGTTAAGGTGCCTCCTCTCATTAAATATATTATTTAATGATTATTTATTATTATTTAATGATCTGGAGTCAACAGGGAACCTCCACCAACTTTTGATGGTTAGTTCAGCTTTAGTTAACCTCATCGGGGTTCATTGAAGTTTTGGAGCACTAGCACTTGATGGTTGGCTTGCTATGACATGTGCTTGATCTCCTTCAGTTGAGATTCAGTCATTTATTTCACTCCGACTTTAGTTATGGTTTGGTGAGTCAATTAGGGTTTTGTTCAAGTGGGTAACTGAGTGTGATTGAATGGCTAAGAGTCAGTTAAGCTAGACTCACTCATTGAATTCGAATTGTCTCCTTAGGTATTCAAATTCCTCATGGATTCAAGCTATTGCTTGACATTGGTATTGTAACCATTCATTGTTTATTAAATATACAAAGAGGAAACCAATTCTGGTTTCGATTAACACCATTTCATGAGTATTTGTTGATTATTCTTTGATGAGATTGATTCTTTGTTCCTAGATCAATGTGCATGATTAATAGTGAAACTATTGTTGAAAAGAAAGAAATTAAATTCCATATGTGCTATGTTTACACAACAAAGCTCCTAAATTTAGTGATATTAGTAGTATTTGGTCATTTTCTAATGGCCTCCATATTTTTAGGGTGTATATTGAGTTCCCCTCCACCGATCACATATCCCAAATATACTAATGAATTCTAAGAACAATCACATTTATTGGGAATAACCAACAACTTACGCTTTTTAAGGTTCTCTAACACCTGCATGAGATATGAAATGTGATCCTCCCAAGTAGATTTATAAACCAATATATTATCCAAATACACTAGAATAAATGAATATAAATATGGGTGCAAAACATCATTCATCAATCTCATAAATGTAGTTTATTCATTACATAAACCAAAAGGCATGGCCAGCCATTCATACAAACATTTTGCTGTCTTAAAGGAAGTCTTCCAGGTGTCTTCTTCTTTGAAACATACCTAATGGTATCTCGGTTAGAGATCCAATTTGGTGAAGTACATTGCACACTACAAATGGTCTGAAAAATCATCAATCCTAGGAAGAGGGTAATGATTGTTAAGTGTATTGTTGTTCAAATCACTATAGTCGATACATATCTTTCAAGTTCCAGAATTCTTGGTTAATATGATGACAGGTGACCCCTAAGGTAAGGTGCTTGGTCAAATCACCCCTTTTTACAACAATGAATTCTTCACTTCATCATTCTTCCATATCAAATTTTCTATAGAGCCCAATATTTGGTAATGGGGAGATATGAAACAACTATGTATCATGTTCTACTTCCCTCTTTGGTGGTATCCCCTTATACTCCTAGAACGATCCTTTGTATGCATCTATAAAATCTTGTAACTAATGTTTGTTTTCTTCAATACACCCATGTAGGCATTTGTTTTCTCTTGTTTATTCATCACCTAGCTGATTCTGTCATAAGAAAAGAAAAAATACATTTCTTACTTTCCCTAACCAAATTTTATGGCTTGGTTGGCACTTACTGGTGATGTCTTTGATTTACCTTTATGTGAATTCATGATGAATGACTTCCCTTCCTTGATCAAGTAGTAGTGTTTTTATATCCTCATGAAGACTGCAACCCTCATATACATGTACATGCTTCCAAACACTCCACCACACACAAAAAGGGGCACTGCATCTACGTCTTCATTAAAATATACACTTACAAAAAAATTGATCTTATATTTTCATGACCTTGATCTCTATATTTGTTTACCCATCCCAATGGATAAGGGCTACGATGATCATGACTGAACCTCTAGCCCAAGGCTGCTAACTAGATCAGATGCTATGATATTAGCTAGTGAACTAGAATAAAATAGAGCATATACCTTGGTATTCTTGATATGGAAGAGTTATGTAGTTTCCTTCTCTTCCTTGTGATGAAGCTTACTCAAATTAACTTCTTTTTTCACTTAATTTCAAACAATCTTCTCATCCAAATCTAAGTTTCTCTTTACCTGTTTTCTCAAATTTATAGCTAGAAGGTTCTTCTTCTTGGCATCCTTCTTGGATTTCTTAAGGTTCAACTCTAGATGTAGTTTCCAACACTTTTCTTTAGTGTGACCATCGATGTTACAATGATTGTACTAGTTTTTTTAGATCCTTGTACTAATGTTCACTTGTAGTATTATTATATTTTCCTTTCCATTTCTTCTTCCCATCCTTGGAAGTATCTTGGTTTTATTTTTATTTATAACTTGTTGTAATCTACAAGATTGCATGTGGTTTCCACTAGTGCATTATAAGCATATAAAAAAATACCATAACATACATACATAGAGAGAGTGAAGAAGAATTAGTGGTCACACTAGAAACAAGTTTTATATTATATCAGAAGGCCATACTATATAATTGGGGGTAATCATCTCTATATCATCATGCCTCAAAATCCTATATATGCAGTGTGCAATTATTTAGATATGTGTAATTTTTAACTTCCTACTATCCAACTTAAATGACTTGATTATACTGGGCCAACCATTAAATGGTCGGTCGGGTAGATCTAGTCAACTTGTTGACTAAGATCCTCCAACATCTCCCTCACCCCAAAATTCTTCTTTGTCCCGGACAAACCATGGATATGTAAATTTACAAAAATTATAAAATGACAAAAATAATTAATTTTTCATGGTTATTGAGAAGTGGACATTGTGCCAGGTGAGGTGACTTCAACACAAGCTTTGACTATGGAAGCAATAGAAACAAAAATGCATTGTTAAAAATATTCCTAGCTGCCTAGAATAGTTCGTATATTTGTGATAATTGATGTGAGTTCTAAGAGTTGTAAATTTTTATCTTGCATTGGGTTGTTCATGATTCTTTGGAGACTAGGTCTGAGGTTCTAGTGTTGAGGTTCCATTGCACACATCAACTTGTATATGTGACTAGTCAGGAGACTAACCTCACCCTTTGCAGTTTTGGATTCATGAAACCATTGATGTTATTTCTTTTATATATATAACGTTCTTTGTTTTTCCATGAGGATTTGATCGTCTAAAACTTAGTTATCCTCCATCTCTATTGTGGTATTTATTCCATAAATATACTGGAGAGTGGTGTCTATGTTTTGTTATTTAATGTGAATTTTTCCATAGTATGAATACTAGTTATTCAACATATTGGTCAATTTGGTTGCACTGAATTCACATTCTTGAAGCATATTATTCCTTTCTTCAATTTATTTAAATTTGTTTTCCATGAGAAAACTAGTTCCATCCTCTTGTTTTTAGAATAATCAAAACCATAGTTACCCATATTTTACATTAATTAATCATTTTTTTCTTATTCCTAGATTCCTAGATTCCTCACTATGCTAGTTGGATTCCACTTGCACCTAGAAGTCAACACATGCTAAAATTGGTTCATGGAGTGATTTGGAATCATCCTAGAAATTTTTTTAGAAAATATACTTTTATTCTTGGATTGAAAAAGTGCAATTCTATTTTTTCTGAAAGCTGGCTTGCTTTACAACAGTTTTAAGGCAAAAGGGAAAAGCTAGTCTAGGAGTAACTCATGCCTTGTTTTTTTCCCACATCATCCTCCTTCCTTTTCTCCAAAAAAAATAATGGATATTATCTCTTTCCATAACTTATTATCTATATTATCTGATTTATCCAATTCGTGATCATATTCTTATATTTGGAAAGTGTTTTATGCACCTATGGGGGATTTGACTAGTTTTAGTAAGCCTGTTTTTTTACCAATTCGGATAGCATCATTATGATTTTTAATATCTGATGTAATTATATATATGGACATACTATTAATTGATGAGGTTGGCTGATGTACAGTTATTCAATATAGGACTGTGTTATGCTCCAATTTCAGTCTCCTTTTGTGTGAATTTTGCATGTTTGATTAGCAATTTCGTAAGTGTAATTGTTCTATTGCTTGGGTTAAATTTCCACATGGTATCAAAGAATTTTTAGATTGATTTATCTCCTTCCATATTTTTATTCGAGGTTTGGAATCACTAAATAGGAGCACATTCTATTGACTGGAGGGCACAGTTGCTGAGATATGGACCAATCTCAAAGGATCATATTGAATCCATTCAATTTCTTCGAATAAAAATATGAGATAGAGATATTGTTGAGAGAGAAAGGTATGTACAATGTTACCATTGAAACTTAGGTAGACCCTAATGTAGCTGCAGAGAAAATTAAATGGCACAACAGGAGGGATGAGGCCCATGGCCTTTTGTGCTTGAGCATTTCAAGAGACCTCCTCTTTCATATTGATGCATTAACATCAGGTAATGAGGTTTGGGAGAATATTGAATATATTTTAGAAATACTGATTAGATGAGAGGACATGAACTCAAGAATCAATTGATCTCCTTGAGTCCTAGTAGCTTCAAACCATTGCAACTCTACTTTTCCAAGTTTAAGGCCCTCGTTTTGCAGCTAAAGCAATGTGGGATCGAAAAGAAGGAAGATAAAATAGTCTTGACCATACTCTCGAAGCTTGGTCATGACTACTTAGTTATTTTTTCGACCTTCCATGCCACCAAATTGACAGCTCGAACCTAGAAGATTCCTAAGCTTGATGAATTCATGGAATCCCTCACCCAAGAGCAAGACAAATTGGTAATGATGGGAACCATGAAACCTTCCAAAGGCCAAGATTTGGTTGCTAGAGACTCGAAGGTGGATTCAAAAAGAAATAAAAAATCTAAAAATCCACCTGAGAAAAAGAGAGACAATTCAAAGTCTCAAGAGGAACCCTCAGGCTCTAAGAAAAAATTACAGAAGAATAAGAACAAAGGAGAAATGAGAAAGTGCGCATACTAAATTAAGGGATATCATCTTGAGAGCTCTTTTATGAAAAATCAAATTGACATGTTGACCCAACTACTAGAGGAGAACAACATCTCCCTTCCTGATTGATCAAAGAATGTTGAAATATTGTAACTTCAAAGAATATTCTATATGTATCTTTTTGTGGTCCCTGATGGTCCTACCGGGAGAACTACTTGTATTACATTGTACCCCGATGCTGCTAATCGAAAGAACTAATAATATTCATGAGGTATTCCCCTCTAATTGTAAAGGTGGGTCATCAGCACCCTAGTGTGGTTACTTGAGCCTAAATGTGTAACTCGAGCCTACATGATTTAACTCGAGCCTACATGTCAAATGAGTTAACTTAAGTGAACGGATGAATAGAAATAGAGGTGTGGTGCTCCTCATTTGACACACACACTCTCACTTGTGTAGTGCATTAGTGGAGAAGAGAAGTAGATGGAGAAGGAGGAGGATCAGGCTTTGATCTCCTTGCTGGTTTTATCTTTTATATTTTTGGGGCATCTATATTGAGGAAGCTTTTGCTGAGTTTTTTCCTTTAGGGTTTTCCTAGGATAAATATTTGTGTTCCTTTTGTATGGTTGTGCTTGTCTATATTTCAGTGATCCTGTTTATATGCTTTTGTTATGAAATAAAATACTAATGTCTTAGCTAAGCATATGGAAATTTAACATGGTATCAGAGCTAACCTGAGAAGAAGACATTGTGCAGCTTCAGAATCTAGGGATTCTTAATTTTTGGGTCTCTCTCCACAATCCATCAGCAAAAGTATGATAGGATGACTCTCCATTGAAGGGTGCATCTTTCTGTCGAAATGGAATTCGATTCCGAGCATTTTCAGTTTTCGATGTGGAAATTAGGGCTTTATACAGAAGAGGAATTTTTGAGTGAGACCAGAATAGGATTTTTCTCCTCATCAAAACCAAATTTTAGAGACCTGGATCAAGAAATTTGGTTGGGTGAAACTCTGGGAAAGTCAAACCCTAGTTTGACCCCGAGCTAGAAAAACCCTAAATACTAAAACTGCTACGTTTTGGTACATTCACTATATTCCAATATTGGTGAAGGATCGGGAGCTGAAAATTTAAGGGGCCGAAGATAAAATCCTCATGAACACTGTATCCAAAATTCATCCTCAGATTCACTGTATTCCAGGAGATATGTTCTCTCCAAGTTAGGGTTCCATCCTCTTCCAGAATTCATCCCTAAACAGGACACCTGGGAAGAATTGCAATATCTTGGGATACATAGGTCCAAATGAAATTCCTGAAGATGTTCTAGAAATGGAATGAACTTTAATTTTGTTGGTCTAAATATCAGACTCAGAAGATGAACCAGCGACACGTGGAATTCCGTACAACTTCGTTGTTCTGAACAGTCCTGTAATAGGTCACCTTTGGAAAAGGATCATAAATACAAAATGGTGAAACAAATTCTGATGAAACATGTGATGTTGGATCAGGAACATGTGCGGTTACCTCAATACAAAATTTCAGTTATAGAGGAGTAGAAATTTCAGAGATATCACAAAAACAGTAACAGGCATTTCTGCTGAAGAAATTGGAAAATTAGGGCTTCCTGTTTCGGGAGCTTCTCTCCACTGTTTTTAGAAATGGAGTACATTGGACAGCTCCATTTGAAGAGATCTATTTGTCTAGCCAATAAGATCTGAAATATTCCAAGTTTTTTAAATTAGGGTTTCTGTGACAAACCCTAGATCAGCGAGCTTCGGAACCAAGACGAACACCTCAAATCGATAAGATCTAATCCTTTGCTATTTTCATTTGAGGTTCTCATTTCAAAGTGATCTATCACATCAGCTTGATGATAAGCTTGGTGAAGTTGAAAAATTCCAAGCCTAGAAGTATATGATCTCTTTAAAGAAAATGGTTTGGACACCTACATGAGTATAGAGGTTCCAATTCCAGAGGGAGATGAGGCTAGAAGCCTTACACAAGAAGAACTTGGTCAAGGCCAAGAAGATCATTGTTGATTCAGTCATGAATCAAATTGTACCACAAGTGTCTCCCCAAAGACACTGAATATGTTTGATTCCTTGAACAAGCTATTTGAAGATAAGAACTTAAATCAGAAGATGGCTTTGAGAAAACAGTTGAAGAATGTGAAGATCCAGAATGCAGAAGTGGTGATAGCCACCTTGAATGGCCTCCCAGGATCATGGGATTCATTCATGCAAAGAATGTGTGCCAGGAGGAAGTAATTACTTTCAACAGACTTTGGGAAGAAGAAGAATCTCGATGGAAGCAATTGAAGATCAAGCTCTCACCATTCAAAGAAGATCCCTCAAGTGATGAGGAATATGAAGAACTCAATTCTTAAAGAACCTCTTATCCAT